>JAODAL010018719.1:0-74006 GCA_025379985.1 Phyllomedusa bahiana | reverse complement strand
AGTTTCCCCCATGAGAGCTCAGATAACATGAATGTGACAGTACATGCTTACAAACAGCAAGCTAGAGCCAAGCCTGCAGCATGAGGGGGAGGGAGCAGATACATCCCTCATGTGCTACATGAATTCCTATGTAATAATCCCATATACAATACAGCATGTTATACTATACTGCTGTATCTTGTATGAGGTGAGTGAACCCCCCTCCTGTGTGATGTGAGGGGGTCACTGTGCATTGTACTTCCCTGAGGCTGCAGAGACATCTTATCTTGCTTCTTTGGTGAGAGAAAGAGGAAGTAGGAAGAGAAGACTGGAACTTATATCTACTCCTAAACCACACCCTCCTCACAGTAAACTCTTCCCCATCCACAACTCCTCCCTCTCATATCACAACCCCCCCCTGCTCATTCCTATAAACTACACATACAGGAGCTTTAGCACAATGCAGGGACTATAAGCTGCCCTCTCAAAACCTATCCCCTTTGCTCAAAGTTACTTACAATAAATATACTATGCATACACTGAAACCATCAGCTTAAATACCTACAGCTATACAGCCAAAAACTCCCCAACTATAAGGGAGCTCTAGGTTTCCCCTCCCAAAGTCATGGTCCCCCTTCGCTTAGGGCTTCGGGGGGGTTCTATAGGAGTGGTTCTGCAAACAATTTTTCTGTTCTCATCCTTTTTGTCTGTTGCTTTGATCTCTTTTGCATTTTGTCATTGCGAGAGGTAGCATGAGAAGGTGTCTGCAACCCACAGAAGTTGCTCAGGTAGTGCAGCTCATCCAGGATGGCACATCAATGCGAGCTGTGGCAGGAAGGTTAGGTGTGTCACCACAGTGTCCAGAGCATGGAGCAGATACCAGGAGACAGGCCAGTACACCAGGAGATGTGGAGGGGACCGTGCGAGGGCAACAACCCGGCAGCAGGACCGCTACCTCCTCCTTTGTGCAACGAGGAACAGGATGAGCAGTGCCTAAGCCCTGCAAAATTACCTCCAGCAAGCCACCAATATCCATGTGTCTGCTCAAACTGTCAGAAACAGACTCCATGAGGGTGATATGAGGGTCTGACATCCACAAGTCGGTGTTGTGCTTACAGCCCAACACTGTGCAGGGCAATAGGTATTTGCCAGGGAACACCAAGACTGGCAGATTCGATATTGGTTCTGTGCTGTTCATGGATGGGAGCAGAATCACACTGAGCACATGTGACAGATGTGATGAGACTAGTCTGGAACACCGTGGAGAATGTCTGCTGCCTGCACCTTCCTCCAGCATGACCAGTTTGGCAGTAGGTCAGTAATGGTGTGGGGAGGCATTTCTTTGGAGGGACACACAGCCCTCCGTGAGCTATCCAGATATACCCTGACTGACATTAGAGACCAGAATGAGATCCTCAGACCTACTGTGAGACCATATGCAGGTGCAATGGGCCCTGGGTTCCTTCTGATGCATGACAATGCAAGGCCTCATGTGGCTTATGTGTCAGCAGTTCCTGCATGATGAAGGCATTGATGCTATGGACTGGCCTACCCATTCCCCAGACCTGAATCCAATCGAGCACATCTGGGAAATCATGTTTCGTTACATCCACAGACTCTCTAGGAGTTGACTGTTGCTTTAATTTAGTTCTGGAAGGAGATCCCTCAGGAGAACATCCACTGCCTCATCAGGAGCATGCCCAGGTGTTGTAGGGAAGTCATACAGGCACGTGGAGGCCACACACACTACTGAACCTCATTTCCTTGTCTTGAGGCATATCCACAGAAGTTGGAGTAGCTTGAAATTCAATGTTCCACTTTGATTTTGAGTATCATTTCAAATCCAGACATCCATGGGATATTAGTTTTGATTTTCATTGATCATTATTATGTTTTATTGCTCTCAACACATTCCACTGTGTAATGAATAAAGAATTGCAACAGGAATATATCATTCATTTAGATCTAGGATGTGGGATTGTAGTGCTCTCTTTATTTTTTTGAGCAATATATACATATAAAAAGGGGAAGCAAAATCTACCTCTCTCATGGAAGAAATCAGATTGATTCTTCTATCGGCTGATCATTTAAACAGTCTGACTGCTATTTATATTCTGGGTAATCTCTATATTCTAAAGATTAGGACAGATTAGGATGAGGCATAACACCACTAGATAAATTGTCACTGAAAAAATAAGTGGAGAGTAACAATAGTGCTTCTAATGCACGGACATAACTATGGCCATAGTGGCTGTTATAAGGCCCTGAGGTTGAGGGGGCCTACTCAGGTTCCCTTTTTGCAGGGAACAACTAGTTGGCGGCTATCTGTTCTCCAGCACTACTATTTGGGTTCCCTGATATATGGCAGTATTATTTAAATCTTTAATTATTGCTAATAGGGAAAAAAGAAAGAACCGCTCAGCTAAGTGAATACAAATCTTAACCTGGTTGTGTGGACTGAAGTACAAGGAAAAGACTCGAGGATCAGAAAGTGATGATAATGATTGAAGGAAGGTAAAATTGTGCATAAAAAGAAATATCAAACATTCAATATATGGAGAACACAAAACATAAGCATATGTTTTGTGTTCTCTGTATATCGATTGGTTGATACATCCTTTTTATGTGTGCCCTTCTGGTAAAGTCATAGCTACGATTAAGGGTGAATTAATCCGAAGCACGTCAGCCTTCTTACGGAGGTTTTTGTGGCCTTATATACCAGTATTTGTGAGGTTTTAATGTTTTTAGTAATAAAAACTCAAAGATTTTATAGAGACCATACGGTGCTGGATTTTACCTTCCTTCGATTGTTTAATTACTGTTACCTATGCTGCAGTTTTAGTTTATTGTCATTAGATGGTGGGGCCCCATTCCATTTTGCTATGGGTCCCTATGCATTCTAGTTAAACCCATGATCTTGTGGGATGGTGGAACAGACTCATTGTCTTTACCCAGGAAACTATAATCTTATGTATAATTAATGAGTACAAACTGACATGCTGCATTCCGCTGTTTGGCCACAAGATGCCAAGATGTCTTAAAAGTGTAACCTGTATGTAATGCATGGGAAGACATGTGATTGGACATGTGACTGGAAGGAGCAGCTTGAGCTGGTAATCATCCATCTTAAAGTGCATGAGATGTTACTGAGGGACTGCAGACAGAGAATCCATTCCTCCAAGAGCTCCAGCTGCTGTGAAGTGTAGCTGTACTAGCTGTTGACTAAATCCTGCTGAGAGAGGAGAGGTTTGTTTGCTAAGTCATTGTGGTTGGAGAAGAAGGTGTAGAGACAGAGTGGATGTCATGGTCGGATCCAGTTGTGGAGAAGAGTGACCGCCATCTTTGGTACTGAGCTCTGACAGAGAGGTCACTCATCAAGGAACTGTTACCAGTTTTTAGTACAAAATAGACCCTGGTCAGTGAGCGTGCATGCCAGTCTATTTGGGAACTGTTATCAGGCCTGTAGTGAGATTAGTTAGGGCCACTGTCTTTGTCAGGCCACAAGCAATCATCCCTAGGAACAGTACTAGAGTGGGACATTGAAGTACGCATGACATTGCCGCTGTCAGCTCTGCAGCGCACTCGTCTGATAGACTTATATTGGCATTTGTGTTCTGGGAATAGTGGGTATAATTAGTAAGTTTATAAGCTGTTGTGCTTCACTGTGACCGTGCCCTCGAAACGCACCCCCACACAATTGTTCCTGTTTCTCAGGGTGTTAATAGGTAAATAGCGCCGGTTATTGTGTGTCCGGAGTACATATTTACGACTTCACACTGTGTTGCACAGGGGCCTTGGCTCACACTTGTGTGCATGTAATGGGTTTCTGAGTACACTTATTTATATGATTCAGTAAAGTAGAAGTTTGGTTGAACTGGTGTTAGAGTTGTTTTCCTCTTTCGTGACTTTGCTGTATTCTGGGGATCCCACCCCGGTACACGGCTTAAAATCTCATGGCAATCTCAAACAAGGCCAAGTATAACTTTTTTTGTTCCCTGCAAAGTGAAGATAATCCTCTGGTGGTAGATGCCATGACAATCCCATTGAACTTTCCTCTGGATGTGTTCCCACTGCTTGTAATGATACAGAAAGTGCTGTCCAAAGCTCATGAGAAACAGGTCTATATCATTGCAATAATACTATGATGGCCAAAAAGAGTGTAGTTCTCTCAACTAATAAGGATGTGATCATTCTCAAAGATGACCTGGTATCACATAGCAGTCAGGTATATATCAGCACCCACAATATTAAGCTGTCAGCATGGAGGTTGCTGGAACTCTTTAAGGTCACAGGGACTATTGGAGGCTCTAATTAACACCTAGAACCAGTCAAGAGGATCCACTACTAACATAATCTACTTAGTTAGACTTACTTAGTTAGATCAGTTCTCCTGGACTGGTATACTGCAAAAGGATGTACTTCTACTCCTCATCCACTCTCCTTAATCCTCTCCTGAATCTTCAAAAAGGGTCTTTGAGAATTGACCTTAAAAGAACAAATACTGTTGCTAGCTCCTTCATTAAGAGGAAACTATGCTCTGAAGATTAAGGCAGTCTGCAAGCTAAGACTTTGTATACTGCTCCCTGTCTTCTCATAACTCTAAGAAAATTATTTGAGCCCCTATAGGATTGCTCTTTTTTGCATTTATAAAGAAAATGTCACTCCTTCTGGCACTTATTTCTGCAATAAAAATAAAGGACCTTTATGGCCACATGTCATTTGAGCTCTACATAATCTTAATTCCAAAAAAAGCATTCGAAAGGTTTCTTCTATCCTTAATACCCAAATTTCAATTGAATGCTTTTGTCATATCAATTTCCCTCCCTGTACTTGACCATGACACTGGTTCACATCTCAACTGCTTATTTTCTAAAACCCACAGTGCAAGTACATCAGACTTCCAGGCTAGAAAAGCATAACTATCCATTGAGTATTTGTAATGCAGCCTAATAGTCATCTCCAAATACCTTTACAAGTAATTGCAGGATTTCAGAAAGCTCCTTTGAGAGGGGCGTGGCCTAACCGGGAATGTGAGTGGACGTCCCTGGTGAGAGCTCCTGACAAGAACTCCAAAGAAGCGGCTCAAATAAGCCTTAGAAGACCCCAGATCGTTCACTAACCTCCGGATCCTACACCCACCAGCTGCAAAGCACATTTTGAGACCCTCCACTAGTGAATCCGTTCACCACAGTGGAGGAACGGGAGCCGAGACCTGCACGAGCAGCGAGACGGGCTAGCCGGCGGAGTTTTCCCGCGGGTATCAGCGCAGAGGAAGAAGCGGTGAGAGGGCACACGTGACTGCGCGTCACCGGCACTCGAAGAAACCTCCGCGCACTTCATACCTCCGGCCCCGGAATCCGAGGTACGGCTCCGGCGAGATCGCAGCCACAGCAGAGGAAACCCGGGCCTGCGGTAAAAGCTCAGGGGGGGGGCCTTTTTGTGGCTACCCCGCCCGTATTGTGTGGCCACGGGGGCCCAAACGATTCCCTAGCAGAAAACCCCATAGCGGGAAAAAGGGGCGACTTCACTAACAAAGGGCGGGGAGAAGCACCAACTGGCTCTCTGCACGGGGCTATACCCGCATGCAACCTACACTTTGGGCCTTTCTGCTGGGGCGCCATTTTATGAATCGCCGGCTTCACTCTGCGATCATTTCGAAGTCCCCCCGCAGCACCCCGTGCATATGGTGCTGGCAACATGCATAAACCTCGGGTCCTAAAGTAAAGCTCCTTAATCAAACAAAAAAAGACTCTTCACCCCATTGCTCCGTTTAATTTATTTAGCCCTGGGCAACACAAAAGTGAACCCTTCTCTAACAGCTACATAGTTGTGTCCCACTACCCGGTCCCCCCTGCCCGCGACCTAGAAGTCTGCAACTAAACCCGCAGAGAAAAGTTTTTGCCTGCCTAAACCGACTACATAGATTGTTACTCCTTTGCGCCTCCACCTGAGGATAACAACCCAGAGCACCTTCTCATGCACCTACCTGCCCTCCGGTCTAAGTGGATCACCCCAGACAGGTGACCTCAGAAATCTGCACTTACCTTCCAGAGGCTCCTCATACAGTACTCAGGCCTTTAAGTACGGACAGACCTATCTACATAACTAAGTTAAGGGCGGGAAAAAGTATTTACCTTCACCCTCTATCTTGCACGGACCCCCCTTGCCAAATTTTCAAATTTTTAGGGCCTCTGCTTCTCCAGTGGACTCCTGATTTTACACAGATCAGGATACAGCTGAATCATCTAATAATTCCCAGAAATCGCTCCGGATACATTTTTTTCCTGTCTGCGGGAAAAACTGGGAGGCATCCAAAAAGAACCCGGCAAAAGCCACAAACTCCCAGAATACTTTTCTCTACACAACCAAAGGGAAATTAAAGATATCCCCTCCCTGCCCCCCACCCGTTCTCTAGGCGGAATCAGGGGACCTAGAACCCCAGGATTTCCGAACTCTCAACCTCTCACGGTGGGCCTCCCTACAGCATCTGTTCTCCTCTTTAGATCTTCCCTTCATCGGACATAAACAGTGAGGGCGATTTGAAGCAAGATTTCTTATTGCCTCGCGCACAGACAACTGAACACAAAATTTCTAATTTGCAATCCCAAAAACGATAGACGCTAACAGCATCTTGAGGGGAGGTGCTTCGCTTTGCACAAAAGGGCCGGAAAGACATCTGGGCGCAAAAATAAGAAACGGGGACCCCCAAAAATATAACCCGGATCAACAAAACCCCTTCCCACTGACTGAGGCTTCTGCCTTACCAAATTTCCCAATTAGTTTCCATATTGATGGGGACCACAATTTCCCGGGGAAACCGAAGCCTTTCCCTCCACAGGTCCCTAGAGATACCATCGCTAGAATCCATTTTTTCACATCAAAGAGGATTCCCCCGGGGTTTTACGCAGATCAACCCGTCCAGAGCGCTTCCAAGCCTGTATTTTCCCAGACCTATCAGCAGAAAACGAGCTTAAACGCCGTGAATTCCCAAACATATACCAAGATCCTTCGAGAAAAGGAAAACCCAAGTCCCGCGGGGGATTCCTGTGAAATTAATCTAAAAAAAAAACGAAATCAGGTCATCTGAAATACCCCAAATGAGGTCCCCCTCCCCCTTCAAAGCTGGAACTTCTATCTCCATCAGAAGCTAGCCCGATCAGAAAGAAGCAGTTTAGCCCTGAGTGATCACTCCGCTATGGTCAGAAAAAAAGGGTATATAGATCGGTTAGACCCCAGATGAGCGGGCTTCACCCCCAAAAAACCTTGCTGGGGGGTCTCTCAGTCTCATGGGGTCATTTGCCCTTTATCATCACCTTTGGTGTCCTTAGTTTTTGGGTGATAGGCAAGTTTTGCCCCACCTATGATTTAAACCGGGAGAATCCCTTCTCATCAAAATCCATCTTTGGGTTTGGTTATTTTTCACATTTGGTTTAATAATATTTTAAACTGTTCAAGCCAAGCTGTCTTAACGGCTTCCTTTTCAGGCATCTTGGGGGGGTGGGAATTGGTCCCACTCCTATACAATTTCCTTTTCTTGCTTCAATGGGGGGGAAAATCTGCCCTAATGCTAAGGGGTTTAAAATTTCCCGTTTAAAAAATTTTATTTGGAAAGAAGTATCTAGATCGCACGGGGTGGTCTGTGTTCAAGAAACCATCTCTGTAAAAAAAAATTCCTTTTGTGCAAACAGAAATTTCTCTCGGGGATTCCATTACATTTAAAGTAAAAAAAGCAGGGGTGTCCTTTTTCATTAAAAAAGCGGTGTCTTTCTCCCCTTTTTGACCTCACAGTGGATGAACAGGGGCGATTTATAATTATACGTGCCCCTCAATGCTCCCGTGCACACTAGTTGGAATCTATCCCAACCAAACCAATTTTTATCTTTTAAAAAGCTAACAAAATTAGGAAAGAAGCCCCAAAGGGAAACTAATATTGGGAGACTTCAATGAGTCATAGATAAAAACCTGATAGATTTAGGGAGCGGTTCTAAAAAAGTTCCCCAGAAGAAATGGTCTCATTTTCGGAAGAGAACCTACCGATCCCTGGAGATAGCTCACCCTTGGGAAAGACTTACCTTCTATTCGCGGCTAAAGATCACATTCGAAAAGATTTTTTTCTTCTGAATAGGGCAGCATCTCCTAGTCACAAACTCTCAAATCGGAACTAAAATTTGGGCGGACATGCCCCCAAATTTTTCTAACTTTAAATATAGGCCAAAACTTGCTTTCACTCCCCCCGGGGTTGAAAATTTTTTGCTAAATCGAAAAAAAAAAACCCAAAGAGATACAAAGCTATCTCAGACTACTTTGAATTGAATGCCCCTACGGCACCTTCTGTTGAAATCTCTTGGACCCACAAGGCATATTGGAGGAGTGTGCATGAAAATTGCGGGCCAGGGAGAAACGCTCAGGATCTTGCTTTACACCACCTTTGGATTAAAATTAGAACCCCCAAATTTAAAATGACGCCCACTAAACCCCTAAAAGGGAAAAATCACTGCACTTGAACCAAAAATTTTATCCCTACATTTGCAAAAAATATGAATTTTATTACGCAAAACCCCCCCGGAACTTCTATTTAGGGTGATAGGCCAAGTAGAATCCTGGGACGAAGAGTGAAAATTCAACAAGCTAAAACACGGACCCCTATATTACCTCTCCCCCTTCGGGGATCCTTGATCCGCAACTGATCTCTAATGCGTTTGCAGATTACTACAGTCATTATATAATCTACAATTTATATAAACACTCCCCCCGTTTCAAACGAAGCCAAGACAAGTTTTTTAAAAGGGAAATTTTCTCCCTCCCTCAACAAACCAAATTAAAAATCTTAAAAAATCCTATTTTTACAAAAAGTGCAGCAAAAAATTTAAAATCACACTGTAACAAATCCCCGGGGGGCCCGACGGCTTCATAATAATATTAAAAACTGTTCTCCCATCTCCTCTCCCCCTACATGTCCGTTTTTCAATGTCATAGAGATAAGGGAGCCTCCCCAGAGAAATGCTCGGGGTTACCTCAAATTACACAAATCCCCCCAAAAACCCGAAGATCTAGTCACAAACTACAGACCCATCTCGCTACTGAACACCCACATTAAAATTACTCCAAAATTTTGGCCAAAAGACTCAAAGAAAATTTCCCTTTCCCTTTTAAACAATGCTGACCAAATGGGCTTCATTAAGGGCAGACAAACCCCGGGGGGCTACGCGGTGCTGAACATTATGCAAATTCCCATCACAGAATTTGCCTTTCTCTTCTTCTTTTGGCGGAGAGAAGCTTCGACAAATAAAAATTGGATTTACGAAGAAGGTACTGCAGACATTGGTTTTCAGGGGAGAATTTTCTCAGCCCTTACCTTCTGTATACTTCCCCCTCTGCCAGGGTGTTTGCCTCTGGCTTCTGTCTGTCAAGTTTGACATAAAAATGGCCCCAAAAAAGGTTGCCCACGTCACCGTTTATTTATACCTCTGTGCAGAACCCCCGGCAGAAACATTAGGAAAGCAAAAGACATAAGGGGGTTTTTGTCGGTGGCCAAATTTACAAAGTAAATATGTATGCAGATGAATCACATAATAGCCAGAACCCCCGAGATCTCTGTTCCGCGCTCCTCGTCTCCTGGACAGGTACGCACGAATATCTTACTATAAGTTAAATATTTCCAAATCCGTAGTCCTCCCACTTAACTGCACCTCGATCCTGAAACAGCAACTTTCCCAATTCAATTTCATTTGGGCCCCTTTAATCACCTACTTAGGGATTTAAAACTTCCCCGAGTAAAACCCAATGAACAGAATCTAACAAAAATAGGTAAAATATTCTCAGAAGAAATTTCCAGACTTAATAATTTCAAAACCCCATGGTAGCACGTAACAACGGCAAAAAGTTATTTTACCCAAGTTCCCATACTCTCCAGATCATTACCATTCTATTCCCCAAGGAGACATTAAAATTTACAGAACCAAACCCTTTGTTTTTTGGAGTTATGAAAAAACCCCCGAATAAATAGGCAGCACCTTTTCAGGAAATCTGACAATGGAGGCCTTTCGGTTCCGAACCTCCATCAGTACAATGTAGCATCTGTCTTGGAACCGCTCTCAACATATTGGTGCTCGTCAGAGACCCATCATTGGGTGTCGTTAGAGAACTCCACTATCTCTAGGGGTACTTTCAGGGATTACCTGCTAGCTATGTTATTTGGCTGGAAACCATCTACACTAAACCTACTCACCATGTCTCATGCAGTAAATGCTTGGCAAAAACATATAGTTCCGACAGGGAGAGTTAACATCACTAAAAATAGATGCCCGCTGTCCATACTATACTGTCTAGCCCCAGAGGTACCCACACAGCTGTGGATAAATCTAGGAATCCATACTATAGGAGAACTGAGACGGGACCATCACTTCTGCTCATTTGAAGAGCTGAGCTGCCGCTTACCAATACCACGTAATCAATTCTATCTCTTCCTTCAAATTAGACATGCAGTACAAACAATGACATGGCCAGTGATGGAGGGCCCCCCTTCCCCTTTCCATAGGCTACTATGGACCAGTGTCTCAACCAAGGGTGGTTTGGCAGCCGCCTACCGAACCCTCTTTGAAGAAGAAACATCTATTAAGCCAGACTATGAGACTCGATGGGAGAACTCCCTAGGCCGGACCTTTTCCCAAGAGTGCTGGTCTCAGGCCCTTAACATTGTTCGAAGACACTCCAGCTGTGCCAACCACCTAGAATTAAATAGAAAGATAGCACTTAGGTGGTATCTAACTCCCATACGAATCGCGCATTCGACACCAGGATACTCTAATTCCTGCTGGAGACAGTGCGGACAAATTGGCTCACTACTACACATGTGGTGGAATTGTCCGGTGGTCCAACCCTTATGGCACAGAGTTGAAAACCTAATTAGAGACATTCTGGGGATGGAATTTACCCTCTCTCCTGAAATGGCGCTACTAGATTTGTCATATGACACATTACCATATGACTGTCACGCAACGCTAGCCCATGTGCTGATTGCAGCTCGCTTCACGATAGCGGCTTCATGGAAATCTTCTGTTACTCCCTCCCTCACAGAAATCATATCCAGAGTAAATACTCAGTTCCATGCAGAAACTAGCCTACTAGTCCCGCCGCACAAGGTAGCCATAGTTAGGAAAAATTGGTCTCATTGGATGTCCTCATCTTACTTCAAGTAGTGAACACGGACCCCAAGTCCACTGGGCTGATGTGTCTGGCGGAGATAGGGGAACAGGGAAAGAAGGGAAAGAAAGAATAAGTAAACACATGGATAAATAAATACATGGTTAACGGAATGGAAAACCTACGAGACCCCTAGATTACTCACCCTTAGCATGGACGATTGTATTTGGTAACATACATTGAACGCAGCTCCCTCTCTCTGATATATGTATCTGCCTGTTCTAAATCATCTTCTGTGATCATAACTTGGCTCATGTTGATGTTTGTTTTATTCTTGTTCTTTGGTCCTCATTGACATTGTGTATCTATGTCTTCCAGTGTAACCATGATCGGTATCAAATTACTGTATACTATATTGACATGATTGGATAACTGTATTACTTTTTCTCAGTGTTTTCAATAAAACTTATCCTTTGCTGGAAAAAAAAAAGAAAGCTCCTTTGAAGGGATCTTCTTTGGAGATCACTTCTGAGATCTGTGTGTAATGTTGCTCTCTAGTGCATCCTACTTTTACATCTGCATTATAGTGCTTCTGACTGGGATGTAAGGGAAGTTTATGATTTAGAACGTAAATCTGTTTTCCTTTATATAAAAAAAAAAGACAGAACTCCTAAATATAGCTAGGCGGTAAAACCATTAGATAGAAACGCCCGGTATCATGAAGAGTTAAATCAAAAAACACACAGTACCAATACCTTAGGGCTAGATATATACAATAAAATATAGCCTTTATTATTAACCTTATAAAAACGGGACTAAATAAATCCCTATTATGCCCTACTTACTCCTCTAATGAGCAAAGAAAAGCGGAGAACCGGCTCCCAACAAGGGCGACTCCACACCAGAACCTACCCTAAAAACCCTGCACCGTCCCTAAAAAGTGTGAATCACATCTAAACTAAACAACTAAATGACACAAATAATGGACATATACCACTCTTTCACATATGACAAGACAACCCCTATCCCAGAGAAAAAGGAAGGGGAAAGAAAACCACACAATAAATCCCTGTCCCAACATGTTTCCCCCACAGATATTGTGGGTTCATCAGGGAACAGTAATGATAAATCAACCCAAAACGTGGTTTACTAATACAATTAGTACAGGTCCTTATACTAATACCAGAGACGGACAGTGATAATAGACGATGTAAAGTATATTTACGTCCCTTAAGGATGTCCTGATTCTAACGGCTAGGTAGTGGATCCACTGGACCTCTGCAAGCGATGGCAACAACCGCGCCAGGGAGCGGAGTCTAAGTAGGTCCCGGTTTTCACCAGAGATTCTACCAGGTTGCTACCCCTGACGCGGCGGGCTTGCGGTGGCGGCCGAGGTGCAGCAAGGTACAGAATCGTAAGCCAAGAATCGTAGTCGTGGGAAGGCAGGAAGGTTAGGGCAGGTGGCAGAGGTTTGGAGTCGAGAAACGTAGCAAGAGGTCTGGTACACGGTAAGGCAAGAACACACTTAAAGAACGCTTTTTCTAGGGCACGAGGCAACATAGATCCAGCAAGGAATCACTGTGGAGCGAAACCATAAATAGGGGAAGCGCCCGGCAATTAACCAATTTAAATGGCCCTTTAAATTTACAAGAACGAGCGCGCGCCCTAGGGAGTTGGCGCGTGCGCCTCGGCCGGCAGAGGGCGCGAGGTCAGGTGAGTCTCCAGGACGAGCGGACCCACAGCTCGTCCCGCGGCCAGCGGCGCCACCCGACCCCGGCAGGCCAGGGGGGCGGCCACGGGTGCGCCCGCGGCCCGCGGGCCGAGGAGCGGGACCACCCGCTACACTAAAAGATGTGATAGAGAGGGAGAGGTCCCAAAGATGAGGGAAAGAGCCAGCACCCACTCTACATGCTGGACGGCGATGACACCGCCAGAAAGTATGTTAAAAATGTGATGGTTAAATACCTCCAGGATGAACGCCGGATTAGAATCCAATGTGTTGGAAACGGAAATGTCCAAAAAACAATAAAGTTGAAGCATTCAAGGCATATGCTACGTTCTCTGGGTAGTATCCGGAAGAGCGCTCATCGTTCTACAACCGCGCTACTGCGCAGGCGCGCCCGATATGTCGCACCCGCGACACGGCGCATGCGCCTCCCCGTCACTACGGTAGTGCAACTGCTCCGGCACAGCAAGGAGATAGCACCCGCACCACGGCGCATGCGTCTCCACAAAGCGTCCATGTTCCCTAGCAGCAAGCAAGATATCGAAGATAGCTGGCGTTAATGAATAGATTAATGAATAGATTCTGCTCCCTCTTTTTTAGAGAAAATTCTACAAACATAATAAATAGTCGTAGTAGTGGGTGTGTGGATGCTAACCAAATCATCAATCTATCCCCTAGAGCTCTCACTATCGATGAAATTTCTGTCTTAAATAAAGGACTATCATTTGTGCCAAATAACCCGTTATGTGTTTTTGGGTGGGTGAAGGATATTCATCTGTTCGCCCGTAAACTAAAATGGAAAAAGTTTTTTAAACTGAACAGGAATAGACAGTGCTTGGAGCTATGTATTGATCCATCTGAATTTCAAGATGTTCGTCTTTTGACGGATTTGTTAGAAGAGGGAGAAAGAGATAGATCAAATGGTCCCTTCAAATCTTCGGCCAAAGAGCACTTAGATGCCACCGTTAATTGACAACAAGATTGATACTTTCGTTCGGGTTGTATGTGACTCGATTGAGAGTCTACAAGTTAATCAGAGGCAAAAAGGGAAGAAATCTTTTAATCTGTCAAAGGGTGAATATATGGCCTTGAAAAATCTGGAGCAAGATCGGTCTATTGTAATCAAACCCTCAGACAAGGGCGGAAATATTGTCATCCAGAGTCAAGGAGATTACTGTAAAATGTGCTTGGAAATTTTAAATGACAGAACAGGTTACAATATTCTACCATCAGATCCATCAGCTTACTTTAAAGCTGAATTGGAAATGCTTTTGAGGGATGCTTTATCTGCTGAATTGACTGATCAACAAGAATTTGCGTTTATGCTACCTCGAGCCCCACAGGTCGCGACATTTTATGGGTTACCAAAGATCCACAAGGGTCTTAACTCATTAAGATGCCAACCAATTGTGTCAGGGATAGATAGTTTTAAACAAAACGCGAGCCTTTATGTGGATAATATTTTATCTCCTATGTTGGCAGCACTTCCTTCTTTCATTAGAGACACCACTGACTTGCTTGCCAAACTAGATGAACTTACGGTAGACCCCAATACGTGCCTTTGTAGCATAGATGTTGAGGCCTTGTACAACTCCATCCCGCACGATGCCGGTGTTGAAGCCACTCGATTTCTTAACACAAGAAGTACCTTTCTCCAAGCACATAGTTCATTTGTGGTTAAGTTATTGTATTTTATTCTTACACATAACTTTTTCCTTTTCAATGGCCGATGCTACCACCAGCTCAGGGGGACTGCTATGGGGAGCCCGTGTGCTCCCTCGTATGCGAATCTCTTCCTGGGCTAGTGGGAGCAAACCATTGTCTTTTTGGACACATTTCAGGAGGCCCAGGAATATATAGCCTATTGGGGGCGCTATATAGATGACATTGTCATTCTATGGACTAGTTCTGAGACAGCATTTCATCAGTTTGTTCAGCAATTGAACACTAATCACATGGGGCTTAAATTTACATCTGTAATACACAATTCTGAACTAGTTTTTCTAGATATTCTAATTTCGAAAGGACCTGATGATCGCTTTGTGACTTCTCTTTACCGGAAACCAACAGCAGGCAATAGCCTACTATAGTGGGACAGTCACCACCCTTTTCCGTTACACAAAAGCATACCCAAAGGACAATTTATACACGTTCGTAGGAACTGCTCATCCATGTCCTCTTTCAAAAATGAAGCAGACAGGTTTCGAGCAAGATTCACTGAACGCGGATATCCTAATCCCATTCTAACCGAAGCGTATCACTCTGCATTGGCTTCTGATCGGTCTTCCCTTTTACAGAATCAGTGTAAAAATACCATGTCTGATACAGTGAGGATTATTGGAACTTACGATGATGCGTCCAGACAAATTAGAGACATTATTTCAAATTTCTGGCCCATTCTAGTACAAGATCCTCAACTCAAAGAGTTTGTAGACCTCTATCCCAGTATCGTGTACAGAAGAGGGAGAAATATCCGAGACTACCTCGTTAGGAGCCACTTTGTGTCATTTTCTCCATCCACTACGTGGCTCCATTCTAAAATACAAGGCACATACAGATGTGGGAGATGTAAGGCGTGCCCATATATATCTGTATCAAAATCGTTGACCAATTTAACAACGGGAAGAGTTTTCAAAGTGCTGGGATATGCAAATTGTAAAACTAAAGGGGTGATCTATCAGACTACATGCCCCTGCCCACGTATGTACGTGTGAAAGACCATACGTGAGGTTAGATGGAGAATTCTTGAACACATCGGTGACGTGAGGCATGATCGAGATACCCCTTTAGCGAGACACATGAATCTGAAGCATAAGGAAAACCCCTTATTGATCACCTTTTCGGTGGTCGAAGTTGTTCATCCATCACCCAGAAAAGGGGATTTTGAGAAAAAGATCCTTCAAAGGGAAGCAAACTGGATCTACAGATTAAAGAAACTTCAACCATATGGGATTAACGATTCTTTATCATTAACATCGTTTATATGACCCCGTAGTTGCTTATCTTTCTTGACATATTCAAGTATTATTATTGTTTATGTATTATTTATTAAAAATTGTGCATTTTGCTCTACTTTTCAGTATGACACCGTAGTATTATAGGTTAATTGGTAAACTGGTGTGTTTTGTCATAATTTACTACCTCCTATAGAGCATGTGACTTTTTGTTTACCATCGTTCTTCTATAGTTATCTTATAATAGTAGGCTTGAGTGTGTAATGCCTCTGGCTTCCCCCTCTATATATTACCTGATAATCTCTAGCTATCAATGCTAGCTATTTTTGTCACTTCACTTATAGCTGGCTCGATCTATTCATTAACGCCAGCTATCTTCGCTGTCTTGCTTGCAGCTAGGGAACATGGACGCTTTGTAGAGATGCATGCGCCGTGGTGCGGGTGTTATCTCCTTGCCACGCCGGCGCAGTTGCGCTACTGTAGTGACGGGGAGGCGCAGTAGCGCGGTTGTTGAACGATGAGCGCGCTTCCGGATACTACCCAAAGAACGTAGCGTACGTCTTGAATGCTCCAACTTTATTGTTTTTTTGGACATTTCCGTTTCCAACACATGTGATTCTAATCCGGCGTTCATCTTGGAGGTATTTAACCATCACATTTTTAACATACTTTCTGGCGGTGTCATCGTCGTCCAGCATGTAGAGTGGGTGCTGGCTCTTTCCCTCATCTTCGGGACCTCTCCCTCTCCATCACATCTATCAGGACATCCTTAAGGGACGTAAATATACTTTACATTGTCTATTATCACTATCTGTCTCTGTTATTAGTATACGGACCTGTACTAATTGTATTAGTTAAACCACATTTTGGGTTGATCTATTATTACTGTTCCCTAATGAACCCACAATATCTGTGGGGGAAACACGTTGGGACAGGGATTTATTGTGTGGTTTTCTTTCCCCCTTCCTTTTTCTCTGGGATAGGGGTTGTCTTGTCATATGTGAAAGAGTGGTATATGTCCGTTATTTGTGTCATTTAGTTGTTTAGTTTAGATGTGTTTCACACTTTTTAGGGACGGTGTAGGGTTTTTAGGGTAGGTTCCGGTGTGGAGTCGCCCTTGTTGGGAGCGGGTTCTCCGCTTTTCTTTGCTCATTAGAGGAGTTAGTAGGGCATAATAGGGATTTATTTAGTCCCATTTTTATAAGGTTATTTATAAAGACTATATTTTATTGTATATATCTAGCCCTAAGGTATCGGTACTGTGTGTCTTTTTATTTTCCTTTATGTTCCTCAGTAATACAAGACTCCCTCCATTTTCGACAGTCTGAACACAGAAATTATACACGTGGGTGGAGTTTTGAGGTCTGAATTATAAGGTACTCTGTAATTGAATATATCATATATGGATTTCACTGTACACAAATCCTTTTTAAAGAAAACTCTATAAGTTCTAGTCTGGAATTCCTAGGAATGATGAAGATGATGGTGAAGATGGATATCTGAGGGTGGTGAAGAGGGTGGTGAAGTTGGATATCTGGTTACAAAACCTTAACAGCCCCTATGATCCAGAAAAGTTAATTAAGTGAATTAACTCAGTGAACTGATAGGCAGTTCTAGAACCCTGAACCCAAGACTTGGGCTATAAAAATATGATTTTAACAATGCAGATTGTGGGGTTTACTTGAAGGTAATAAAGTGATACCTGCTCACCAAGATGATAGTTCATATGAGGTGTTGCCAGGGTGCACAGAGGAATCCAGGAGGCCACTAGTTGCAAAATGCATACAAATGAGACCAATAGGGTCAGATTCAGCACCATCTAAAATCCATAATTTCCTTTATTGAAGATCCATAAAATGACAGTAATGATGGTCAGTATAAGCTAACGCGTTTCAGGTGTGAACCACCTTTAGTCATAGCAATATTATGGCTAAGGGTGGTTCACACCTGAAATGCGTCAACTTATACTGACCATCACTGCTGTAATTTTATGGATCTTCAATAAAGGAATTTATGAATTTTAAATAATATGGTGTTTACCCAAGTCTGAATTATATTCCAGTTATTCCTCTTAATCCTTTTCAGTTTATTTTATTGCTTGCATTTATATGTCTGTGTTTTGTAATTTTGTTCACACTGTATCTTTCATCTATTACAGCTTCAATTTTTATAAGGTTTTGGTTCCTTTATGCTCCATAAAATCCATAGCCTTTAAAAGAGTTACTTAAGTGTTTCTGTAATGGAGGTAGAGTGGATAAAGATGATACCAGTCAGATAGAAGATGCAAATAAATAAACTTTACTTTCCTTCTTACAACAGGGTCTCAAGTCACCTAGTCATCTCCCCTCTATTTCACAGCAATCTCTCTCTCTGTTTCTTGCACATCCCTGACCAGTTCCTCTGGCCGCATGGCATGCACCGCCCCCTGGCTCTCTTCACATCCTGTTCCTCTCCCCTGTCTCCACCCCCCAGATGCCCTATGCTGTAAGTGAAATCTAACAAAGTTAACCCTTGACTGGAACTCTTGCACAGAACATTACTTAACTTTACAAAGCACAGTATAGCCATATTCACAGGAACAACATATACAAACTTCAACACATTAGTGGGATACCCACATTTCCAATTCGATAAGTGATATTGCAGTGTATTCCTAGGGTGCATGGACTATGTTGGGTGTGATTTGTGCTCAATTTGAGTGAAAGCTGAGTGCAAATTTGAATGAGTGGAGATACTGTAGATAAACCTCTTGCAGTTGCACCCATGTCACATACAAGACAATACAACATGGCTAAAAATGTCCGACCTTAGTTAGAAGAGCATGACCAAGACTTTCAAGTACCCAGGCTCCCTAATTCCCTAGACTTGAACTTAATTGATCATTAGAATATGCCATCTCTTCCTAAACAGTAGGAGTCTGCCTACTAAAACCACAAATCCTCAGTGGCAGGGAACTGATTTTCCCTACACATTGACAATCCTAGCTATCTGCTAGATAGATCTATGTCACAGTATCCTACCTGGGAATGGCAGATGAAAAGAACGATTGTGCAGTTTGGATTTCGACATGCTTTCTTCCTGTGGGAGATAATCTGTTATCATATACCTCTCTTCGGGCATGTCCCCACGGCAAGGGTTTTCGGCCGGTTTTTCACCCGATTTGCGGTTTTTCAGACTGCCTGAAAAACCGGCTGAAAATGAGCACAATTGTGCTCTATGCAAAACCTGTGCAGCAGGCCCCACTGCACAGGTTTTGCCGTCGGACGGTTTTGCCGCAGGCGGTCAGGCGGCAAAACATTGTAGAAGCACAATCTTCCGTCCGGTTTCCCGACGAAGATGTGCTGCTCAATGAGAGGGGGGAGGGCTGTTCTCTGCTCATCGCGGCCGTGGGGATGGGCGCAAAACAGGACAAATACCGGCCGGCAAACCGGCCAGTATTTGTCCTGTGCCGTGTAAACGCGCCCTTCTACTGAAAAGAACATGAAAACTCACAGGTCAAGAACTACTGGAGATCTGTGACAGCTCCTGCATAGATCAGTGGCTTCTTAGTTCAGTAATAAGGTTGCTTCAGCACTCAAAAACCAAAACAACAGCACCCACGCACACTAAAACCATACAGACATTGGACTAGTGGAACATTTAAAATGCATTATTGCTATGCTCTATACACTGCTCGCAAAGAGTTAGGGATATTTGGCTTTTGGATGAAATTTCAGGATGAACATAACATTTCTTGGAAAAAATTAAATGATCTAAATAAGACAGTCTCTTAGTTTTAGAATGCACATGTCCAACTGTTCAATGTTTCATGGCTTTTTGCACAACTTCCTGATCTCTAACAAGGAACTTAATGGCAAAATTCACAACCGGTGTTTAGGGGATCAATTTGATTCATGATTTAAGCAATCCTCCTCAACATGCTGTTCACATGCTGTTACTCTTCCAGTCTCTCTGTATCTCTGTTGCAACCTGCTGATGACACTCTGTGACACTCTAAGCTCAATGGTCACTTCCATCTGAGAGCATCCTGCTTGAAGCCTCGCAATGGCGAGGTACTGTTAATCAATTGTAAAGTGTTGTCTTGGTCTCATGATGTCAAAATGTGAATAACATGATAAGGAGGACTATTTTAATCCCAATTGAAATTAATCTCCTAAATTTCTTGGTTGATTCAGGGATCAAACACCTGTCGTGGGTTTTGCCATTAATCTCCTTGTTACAGATCAGCAGATTGTACAGAACTGACACTGAACAGTTGGACATATGCATTCTAAAGTAAAGAGATAGTCTCATTAAGTTCATCTAAAAAAAATGTCAAGAAATGTTATATTTATCCTGAAATTTCAACCAAAACCCAAATATCCATAACTTTTTGTAAGTAGTGTATATGAACAAAATAAAGGCTTTTAGTGCGCAGTTTGATTGAATTGCATATTCCCACCTACAAGATTAGGGTAGTCTTAGGTGGGCTATGTACCTACCTACAGGAGGCTGTATCTACAGGGGACTGTATACCTACCTACATGGGACTGTATACCTATCCACAGTTGGCTGTATATACAGGGAGCTATATGCCTAACTACAGGGTCCCTACTCTCAGGCCTCTGTGTAGGACCAAAGGCACCATCAATTAAAGGGGTTGTCTCACTACAAGGACTGCTTTTTATGTTAGAGATCTTGCAAAAACAAGTCACTTTGCAATATGTGTCCATTAACAGTGTCCTACCTATTCCTAGATATCCCCTCTTGTTTGGGCTGCATCAGGTCCTCAGGTCGCTATAGCTACAGACCTGTTGGAGGGGTCCTGATAGTCTGCCAGCACTGGTTGTTATAGCTACAGACCTGGCTTCTACTGCAGCCTAGTGGAAGCCAGTAAACACGCCCCTAAATTCAAAGTGAAACCAAAAAAACAGGACTGAGGTGAGATGAATCAGTGTAGTGAGACAACCCATTTAAGGGCTGGACTCCATTCACACTGATTGTAAGGACCTCATGCAGCCAGGTGGGAGGAGTGCAAGGCTCAGATAGAGACAGCTACTGCTCCAAATGCACAATCCAAAAAAAAAGACCCCATTCCTCCACTATTTGCAACTTGCATAGATGCTGGTATAGACTATTGTGACTGCAGAAAGTAAATTCTCAAAAACCATATAAAGTAACAAACATCCAGCACTAAACCCATACAGACATTGGATTACTAGAACATTGAAAACATAATGGGGCAGATTTATCAATAGTGTCTTACTCTTAGACAGTGTAAAGTTAGACTAGACAGTCTTACAATGCGCCACATTTATCATAGTGTTGATAAATCTGGTGCAGGTTAGAACTGTCTAGTCTAAGTTTGTACCACAATTAAGTTGGCTTACTTTTACGGCAGAAACTGCGACAAAATTCTGTTGCATTTTTTTTTTTTTTTGACAAATTTAAGCCACGCTCCTTTTCGTGAAACCACTCCCCTTTTACAAGGCCACACCCCCTTTGTCGGACGAGGCATAACCGTCTAAAACACATAGATGCGGCGAAAAGCTGGTTTTTGGCGCAAAGTGAGCCAGAATTCTGGCACAACTGCCTTGATAGATCTGCCCCATTATGCCGGTATGTATGCCTGCTTTGTCACCACAGAGTGACATGAGATCAAGGACCCACCTGATGAGACTACCTTGATGCAGTATGTGGGCAGATGCAGTTTGATCAAACTGCGCACTTAAAACCATTACTTTGTGCATGTATAAAGCATAGCAATAATGCAATTTAAATGTTCCACTAGTCTGATGTCTATATAGTTTTAGCGCTGGTTGGGTGGAGCTGTATTTGGTCTCATTCTTCAATCTTATTTTTACAAAGGCTGTATACCCCTGGTCTAAATTATGAGGAGAAAGCCATAAGTTTACCTTTATTTAAATTGCTTGTCAGACCTTCCAAAAAGCAGTGTGTTAAGTTTTGAGAACCAGCATAAAAGCTTAAAAAAATACACTAGAGTTAAGAAAGTGTAGATGGGCAACCAAATAATCAAGTGAATGGATGGATTAAAGTATCTTTAAGGAAGATTAACAAAATTGGTGCTTTTTACTTTGAAGAAAAGACGGCTTAAGGCTGACCTAATTACAGTGTGTAAATACATGACCTTGTACTTCTCAAACGCTGCAACAGAGATTTGATCTAAGAAAGGTGTCTCCTTTAGTATAGCAGAGTTTGCTCAGTGTAAGGCTATGTTTACACAGCACAGAAAAAAAATTTCTGTTATTCCAGCGTTTTTCATTTTCTAAAAACGCTGAAAAAACAACTGAAAAAGGTCCCAAAGTTCTATAGTAAAAATGTCCTGCTGTCTTCACAGAACGTCTTTTATTCTGCTCGTTTTATTTGCTTGTCATTTTTTGAAACATGCTATAAAAAAAAACACTGAGCGGGCCAGAAAATTTACAAAGGGATTCTATGAAAAGGCGGGCAAAATTTTTTTTTTGGCATTTTTGTTTGCGTTTTTTGCAGAATACATAGAAAAATCTTTTGCTGGGGAACCCTTTTGCCGAAAAAAAAACGCCAAAAAACACGAAAAAAAAAGCCAAAAAATTTCTTTTTAAAAGGGGGATTTGCCCCCAAAAACCAAGTACTGCCCTTTGTTCAGCATAAAGACCCAAAGTAAAAAAAATCTTTGCTGGGGTCATGAAGCGCAGGGGAGAGAGGGAGAGGGGGGGGGGGAAAGTGAGGAACCAAGGGAGCGCTCAAAACTTAATTTGAACTAAAAAAAACAGACAACAGTGGATTCAAACAGCAAGAAAGAGCCTAAATGGCACTGTCGGGGGAAAAGAGCCTTTTTTGGTTTAAGAAAGTTTATGAAAATGTAAAAAAATCACGGGCTGACAGGGGGACCACACAGACACACCCCACCCAAAGAGCACAGAGCCCTGCAAAAGGGGAAATCCTGTGACATTTTTACTAAATAATAAACTTTAACTTGTAAATTTCTGTAAACAAAAGAGAACACCTTTCTAAACAGAGATTGAAAGCTTTTTTCCCAATCAGATAAAGCAGGGATCTAAAAACCCACTACAGTTTATTTTAATTCTGTATACAAAAAAAAACATATTCTCCCCGGTGCCTTAAAAGCCCATTCTTCAGCCTGTCATCAGATAAGAAGTGATTCACGCAAGCACGGCTTTCAGCTCCGGGGTTTCATGAATGGGGAAGCTTTGTGGTAACCAAGGGGGGTTGAGAAATGCTGTAGCTCTCAGAGTTTTCACTTTTTTTAATCACATATATTTAGAAAAGTGATTAAATGCCCATTTTGGAGCTTCCCACGTCAACATTACATGGTGGCAAAACCCCTTTCAATCAAAAATATTTTTACTCATCGCCCCCATTTCACGAACACATTCATCACCTTTCCATGGAAGAGTATGGAGCTGGGTTAGGGAGCTGAAGCCAGTTCCATACACAGCAGGTGCCAGCTGTAATCTACAGCTAACACAGATAGGGCCAGCCGCTTACCCAACCCAGTGGTGTAACTCGACTCTTCCAGCAGATCCGGGCAGCTCATCTGTGTGCAGGCCTGGATCCGCCTTGTCTTTAAGCAGCGCAGGATGCTAGATCACGCATCCTATATGTGCCGCTATATGTTCTAGGCCAAAAGGCCGTTGGCTTCCGACATAGGAGATACTGGGAGCACATCTCGGCGTAGGCAGTGTGATGGTGGGGCAGCACGGAGAGGTAAGTAGCAGTTTTATTTATTTTATTTTTTTCTAAGTCAGAGGGGTCATATTTACCTACAGTAGGTTGTATATACAGAGGGCTATGTACCTACCTACAGATGGCAGTATCTACAGGGGACTGTATACCTACCTAAATGGGACTGTATACCTACCTACAGGGGGCTGTATGCCTACCTACAGGGGGCTGTATACCTACCTACAGGTGGCTGTGTATCTACCTACAGGGAGCTGTATACCTACCTAAAGAGGGCTGTATACCTACCTACAGGGGGCCGTATACCTACCTACAGTGGGCTGTATACATGTCTTCAGAGGGTTGTACATACAAGGGGCTGTAAACCTACCTACAGGGGGCTGTATGCCTACGTACATGGGGCATTTACACTTAAATTTCTACCTACCTATCTAAAGGGAATATATCTATCTATCTTCAGAGGGCTGTATACCTTCATGGGTCATATCTACATATATAGTTACCAGGGGCGTAACTAGAGAAGCCGGGGCCCCGTAGCAAACTTTTGGATGGGCCTCCCCCCCCCCGTTGCCCGCCTCCCCCACCAAGAACGTTTTCCAGAACATACAGTTCAATAATGTAGATAATACAAGGAGCAAATAACCACACCATACATCTCACCATCATATTGCTACCAAACTATACCAAAACCAACATTACCAATAATGCTGCTACATATGGAACTGATTATACCGCCAGAACACAACCACAAATACCATTTATATAGTGACTGGAATAATACCCTACAGTATTACTTGATCAGCATACAAAAGACCAATAGTACCACCATATAGTGACCATTTAGTGGTTTATACTAGTGTATACAGGCTCTGCAGACTGTATATAACCACCAGACAGTGACCATATAGTGGTAGTTACCAGTGTACACAGGCTCTGCAGACATATAAATGATTACAGTGTAGTTACGTCTTGTTACTTGTTATAGGGGCTACATATAGACAGGCAGGGCTTTGGGGGGGCTATATACAGGCAGGCAGGTAGGGCTAAATACAGGTAGGCAGGTAGGGCTATATACAGGCAGGCAGATAGGGGCTATATACAGGCAGACAGGTAGATAGGAGCTATATACAGGCAGACAGGCAGGTAGGGGCTATAAACAGGCAGAAGGAGATAGGGGCTATTACAAGCAGACAGGCAGGTAGGGCTATATACAGGCAGGGAGGTAGGGGCTATATACAGGCAGGGCAGGTAGGGGCTATATACAGGCAGGTAGGTAGGGCTACATACAGGAAAGCAGGTAGGTAGGGCTATATACAGGCAGGCAGGTAGGGCTATATACAGGCAGGCAGGTAGGTAGGGGCCATATACAGGCAGGTAGGTAGGGGCTATATACAGGCAGGCAGGTAGGGCTATATAGAGGCAGGCAGGTAGGTAGGGACCATATACAGACAGGTAGGCAGGTAGGGGCTATATGCAGGCAGGCAGGTAGGGGCTATATGCAGGCAGGCAGGTAGGGGCTATATGCAGGCAGGTAGGGGCTATATACAGGCAGGTAGGGGCTATATACAGGTAGGTAGGGCTATATACAGGCAGGCTGGTAGGGCTATATACAGGCAGGCAGATAGGTAGGAGCTATATACAGGCAGGCAGGCAAGTAGGTAGGGGCTATATACAGGCAGCCAGGTAGGTAGCGCTATATACAGGCAGGCAGGTAGGGCTATATATAGGCAGGCAGGTAGGTAGGTAGGGGCTATATGCAGCAGGCAGGTAGGGGCTATATACAGGCAGGTAGGTAGGGCTATATACAGGCAGGCAGGCAGGTAGGTAGGTAGGGGCCATATGCAGACAGGTAGGTAGGTAGGGGCTATATGCAGGCAGGTAGGGGCTATATACATGCAGGTAGGTAGGGCTATATACAGGCAGACAGGCAGGTAGGGGCTATAAACAGGCAGGCAGGTAGGGGCTATATACAGGCAGGCAGGTAGGGGCTATATACAGGCAGGTAGGTAGGGCTACATACAGGAAAGCAGGTAGGTAGGGCTATATACAGGCAGGCAGGTAGGTAGGGCTATATACAGGCAGGCAGGCAGGTAGGTAGGGGCCATATACAGGCAGGTAGGTAGGGGCTATATACAGGCAGGCAGGTAGGGCTATATAGAGGCAGGCAGGCAGGTAGGTAGGGACCATATACAGACAGGTAGGCAGGTAGGGGCTATATGCAGGCAGGCAGGTAGGGGCTATATGCAGGCAGGCAGGTAGGGGCTATATGCAGGCAGGTAGGGGATATATACAGGCAGGTAGGGGCTTATTTCAGGTAGGTCGGGCTATATACAGGCAGGCTGGTAGGGCTATATACAGGCAGGCAGATAGGTAGGAGCTATATACAGGCAGGCAAGTAGGTAGGGGCTATATACAGGCAGCCAGGTAGGTAGCGCTATATACAGGCAGGCAGGTAGGGCTATATACAGGCAGGAAGGTAGGTAGGTAGGGGCTATATGCAGCAGGCAGGTAGGGGCTATATACAGGCAGGTAGGTAGGGCTATATACAGGCAGGCAGGCAGGTAGGTAGGTAGGGGCCATATGCAGACAGGTAGGTAGGTAGGGGCTATATGCAGGCAGGTAGGGGCTATATACATGCAGGTAGGTAGGGCTATATACAGGCAGGTAGGGCTATATACAGGCAGGTAGGGGCTATATAAAGGCAGGTAGGGGCTCTATGCAGGCAGGTAGGGGCTATATGCATGCAGGTAGGGGCTATATACATGCAGGTAGGAAGGGCTATATACAGGCAGGCAGACAGGTAGGGGCTATATGCAGGACAGGATTCATTAATATTAAAAAAAATAAAAATAAGAAAGCATTTACTCACCAGCTCCACGCTCCCTCGCAGCTCGGCTCCCAGGCAGTCTGTGCTCGGCGCGGGCTGCACGATGAAATGACGTCAGCACTGTGGGCCAGGGCCGGCGCCGTGCGGTCCTTCATCAGAGCGCTCGAGCCAGAGGGCCCGGACGTTCAGAGGTGGTATGCGCCAGGCCCCACAGCTCCGCGTCCACCGGCAGTGAACGGTTATGTTCGCTGCCGGCGGGCGCAGGAGCCGCACTACCGGGGGAGCAGACGTTTCAATAGCTGCCCCGGGGCACGGGCCCCCTAAGAGCATGAGCCCCGGGGCAGCTGCTTCGTCTGCTCCCCCTGTAGTTACACCCCTGATAGTTACCTATCTGCAGGAGGCTGTATATTTACCTGATTAAGGCCAGGAAAAACTCCAACTTCGGCACCATCCATAAAATGTCAATGCTTTATTATGATAAATTAAAAGACATTAAACATGGTGCACGAAAAAACATGTAAAATAATGCCTACGCGTTTCAGGCTGGATGTAGCCCTTGTTCACAGTATATCCTATAGTGTTGAATATTTCATTTAAAAACACTCACTAGTACCATGTGACCACCCCTTCCTGGGAGAAAAGCCAATGCATGTCATTTAAATTTAGGGGTTAAATGACATGGCATCATCCTCTCTACTTTATTGACCTGTGGATCAAATTTACTAACTGGCTTCTTATATAACATAAAGAAGATAGAGATACAGGAGAGAAGCAAGGGGGGAAAATATATAGGACGTACATTGATATGATAATCTTCTCTTCATTGGTTCTTTCTAATTCAGTGTCGGAGGATGGGGGGTCTGAGGGCCCCCACAGCACGGGAATTGATCTCGGGGGGCCCAAAAACACTGTACAATGGGAAAATATTACCGGCCCTCCGGACATAATTGCGGCACCCATTTTACCAATAATACAGTGTGAAATAACAGTACACTGTATTGTGTAGGACATTGTTACCAGTAAACTCT
The DNA here is from genome assembly GCA_025379985.1 of Phyllomedusa bahiana. Classification (NCBI taxonomy): domain Eukaryota; kingdom Metazoa; phylum Chordata; class Amphibia; order Anura; family Hylidae; genus Phyllomedusa; species Phyllomedusa bahiana. The sequence continues at coordinate 46,667 of JAODAL010018719.1, read as the reverse complement.
TTTGTCAGCTCCTATAATTATCAAAGACACAGGAATCTAAGTAGCTCCATCATATATCCAATCCACTAGCCGCAATACAATATCTCTCTCCAAGTTCTCCCCCTTGGTCACCCATATCTCTAAAATAAAACAACAGCAAAGAAAGAAGTCTTATAACTCATATCAAAGGGTCCAGGTTGTTTAACTCACTTTTACAATCTGGGACACATTTATCGAATACTAGCCACATACTCGCAACCCAGATTATAACCTCAACAAACTGCATATTAGGGACCAAATTGACGGCCATACACCACGACTCAGGTATACACATAACAACAACCGCAATATACAGAGACCACATTGTGATCAGACTGCAGCTCAGGTATCAACCTACACCACCCACGCCCTATAGAAGACCACATAGTGATAAGACATCGCTCCAGGATATAACCATACAACACCGCACATATAGAGACACATAGTGGGTCAGACACCCGCTCAGGTATAAACTAACAACTACACCATAAGAGACCAAATAGAGGTCAGAAACCAGCTCAGTTATAGCATACAACACCGCCCATATAGAGACCTACATAGTGTACAGGACACCAGCTCAAGGGTTTAACCTACCCACCACGGCCATATAGGAGACCACATAGAGATCAGACACCTGCCTCAGGTCATAAACCTACATCCACCACTATCAGGAGACCACACATAGAGGTCACGGTTCACATATCATGATCAGAACCATGTTTAAGCTGCCCACGACTTTCAACCGTGGTCTCAAATAGGGGCAGTCCTAGCCTATCTTTACCTCCAATCGAGCCAACTCACGGCCCTCTCACTGGGGTCACGACCTCATTATTCAGAGAGAAAAATAATAAACACCCAACCCGGCAAGCTGCCCTTTCTTATGACAGCCTGTGAGAGTGGGCGGGGACAGAAACCAAAATGAAGGCAACCCCTTCCTTTCCATATAGGTTTAAAATAATGTTCACAAGTATAACGTATGTTTCTGCACACAAAAACATTTCTGAAAAAAATTCGTATGCAAACACCTGGGTGCCAAATGGCAGGGCTGCGGCACAAGTAAATTATTCACTGTCTCACACAGCCGCCGCAGAGGACATTTCTGCAAAAAAGGGCAATACTCTACGTCGAAATCCTAATGAAGCATTTATGCTATCTATCCATACATGAAAACAACTTTGAGCTTCGGTTCAAATAATCATGATCAGCACATGTTTATAGCTGACCCGACTTTCAACGTGGTCTAAACTCGCGGCGTCCTACTAACCATATCTTTACCTCTCAATCGTGCAAATCAGGCCTCTAACTGGGTCACCGACCTCCATTATTCAGAGAGAAAAAAATTAAAAAAAACAACCAAACTGCAAGCTGCCCTTCTTATGTCAGCCTGTGAGAGTGGGCGGGGACAGAATACCCAAATCGGAGCACCCCTTCCTTTACATATAGGTTAAAATCAATGTACACCAAGTATAACGTATGTTTCTGACACAAAAAACATTTCTGAAAAAACGTATGCAAACCTGGATGTGCCACTGGCAGGGCAAAGTTTTTTTCAGTATGATAGATAGCATTAAATGCGTTCTTTAGGGGATTTCGACGTAGTGTATTGCCTTTTTGCAGAAATGTGCGCTGGCGGCAAGGTCTGTGTGTGCCGCAGCCTGCCAGTAGGAACCCTGGTTCTGCTAAGTTTTTTCAGAAATGTTTTTGATAGTGAAGAAACACTACGTACTATACATTGGTTTGTCACATGGCATTTTTACCTATATGGAAAGGAAGGGGTTGCTATCCATTTGGGTTTCTGTCAACGCCATATCTAACGGCTGTCATAAGAAGGGCAGATTGCAGGCTTGGGGTTCTGTTTTTTATTTTTTCTCTTCTGATTTAATGGAGGTCAAGCCGTGTGACCCAGTGAGAGGCCTGATTAGGCCTCGATTGAGAGGTGGGTAAAGAATAGGATAGGAAATGCCGATTTGGAGTCGAGACCACGTGAAAGTAAATCAACGTGCGGCAGACGCCTTTATAACATGTTCTGATCACACTGATATGTGAACGACGATTCCTCAAAGTTTTTTCACTGTTTGATAGATAGCATATAGCTTCTTTAGGCGATTTCGACAAGTACGAGTTTTGCCAATTTTTGCAGAATTGTGCCGCTAGGGCGGAGGTATACTAGGTGTGTACATGTTTGTAAATTACATGTGTGAACCAGCCCTGCCAGTGGATCCCAGGTCTTGCATACGTTTTTTCAGAAATAGTTTTCTGTACGTGCACAGAAGAACTACGTTTATACTTGTGACTGTAAATTGGTTTTTACTAATATGGGACTTAGGTAGGGGTGGACTGTCACAATTGGGCAGATGTTTCTAGTCACACACCGCCCCACTACTATAACGGCTACGGTCATCACAAGAAGAGGCTGCTTGCAGGCTTGGGTGTTTTTTATTTTTCTCTACCCCCTGAATAATGGAGGTCGGTGACCCAGTCGAGTGCCTGAGGTTTGGCTCGATTGAGACCGAGGAGTAATAGACTCAGGATAGGAACAAAAACCTGCACCAGATTTGAGACCACAGTTGTGCTGAAAAGTCAAACTACAAAATGTCCCATCTCCCCCTACCCCAAGTGAGGCACCAGCTTAAAAAAATGTGTCTGAGTTCATGATATTGAAACGAACAGCAAGTCTCAAAGTTTGTTTCAATGTTCCTAATGGATAGTTTGCATCAATGCATTATTTAGGGATTTAGTCCCCGCTTAGAGTATTGCCACACCCCCTCTTTTTTATGCAAGATGAAATAGGATGAAAGAATATGTGACGCTCCAACCGGCCACTGGCCCGGTACTGTGTGTGTAAATGTTTATCAATTACATGTGTGCCAGGCAGCCCTGCCAGTGGCCACCCATGCGTTTGCATACGTTTTCTTCAGAAATGTTTTTGTCGTGCAGATAACATCAACGTATTATATACTTGGTGCTGGTACATTGATTTTAACCATATGGAAAAGGTAAGGGAGTTGCTTCCATTTTTGTTTCTGTTCCCCACCCACGACAATCTCTCACAAGGCATGTCATAAGAGGGCAACTCTTCCAGCTTGCAAGGTTGGGTTTTTTTTTATTTTTTCTACTGAATAATGGAACGGCTCCGCTTGACCCAGTGAGAGGCCTGATTGGCTCGATTGAGGAGGTAAAGAAGGATAGGACTGCCCGATTTTTGAGACCACGTTGAAAGTCAGTGGGGCAGCTTAAACATTGTATCTGGATATTTGATATGTGAACCGAGAGTCTCAAAGTTTTTGTCCATGTATCGATAGAATAGCCCATAAAATGCTTCTTTAGGTTTTCGACCGTAGCAGTATTGCCCACATAGAGGTCTACGGCACCAGCTCAGTCACATCACATTACCAGTGAATACAGCGTTGATTCCAAATATGAAGTAAAAATAATCCCTGAGTCAGGGACCATCCACACACGCTCCCGGAGACGTCATTATCTGCCATTGAGTCGTTCTCTTCTCTCATGAGTTGTTTATATTCCCTTTTCTTCTGAATCACATTTCCACACCGCCGATGTTGACTTGTCTCGGCACAACTCAATCCCGCAAGAAATTACACACAATATCTGAGAATCCTCATTTTTCCAGAATATCTTTAACTATTACCACCTCTGTACCAGCTTGCCCAGGGGGGGCACGCAGTACCAAAAGAAGACAGAGCGCGGGGTGGAAGGTACAACGCCATAATTAGAGGCATAGTTATACATAAGGGCGTTGGAGGGGCCGGGCGAAGGACTAACCCACACTGACGATAATGAATACCAACCCTCTTGGGCTGCTTCCTCTCAATTCAATTACCAGGTAAGTAAGGACAAAGACCCTAGGCCTAGGTAGGCAACATAGGCAAGGCCAGGTAACTTAGACAGGCTCTCTTTAGGTAGGTAGCACTCCCGCCGGGACAAGATTGGAATGCCCCCCCCGCAGAGATAGACAAGCGGCCCCCAGGTAGGTTGGTGGGTACCGGTGCCAAGCGACAACAGTGGGTAGGCTAAACAGCACCAGTTTGAATAAGCAGGCCCCAGTTAGGCAAACTGTTGATAGGCTTACAGTTAAGGTTGAGTGGGAAACCCAGTTAGGCTGGCTTGTAGGTAGGTGTTGGTAACATCGAGTCCCAATCTAGTTAGGCTGAAGTACGGTCAGGTGGTTGCCCCCAGTTTAGCGTAAGCTGTAGGTTGTCTAGGGGTAAAAATTTATATAGGCTTCAAGCAGTTCAAGGGACCCCACCTTTCCGGTAGTATACAGGCAGGTTAGGGCTTCTTTACGTTAGTTTTACAGACAAGTTTCGAGGAGTCTCCTGTTGGTTAGTTATAAACGCAGTTTAGGCTCGATTTAGGTTTTTTTTTAGACTTCTTACAGGCCTGTTTGAGGGTACTCCTTTTAGGTAGTATACTGCCGGAGTTAGGGGCCATCCTTTTGCTAGTAGTGCAGGAATGTCAGGGCCCACACTTTAGCTAGTTGCAGGGAAGTCAGGGCCCACTCTGTAATACGTGTGTATGTAGTCAGGGACACCCTTTAGTATTCTAGGATAGCTCACGGGCCCACTTCTAGGTAGACCAGGGCCCCCCTTTATGTTGCCCAGGGCAAACCTTTGTTAATAAGGGCCCACTCTGTTAGTCAGGGCCCCATTTATGTCGGCCACAGGGGCCCCCTTAGTTACGATCAGAGGTCCCATTAGTTAGACAGGGGCCCCATTTAGGGTAGACCAGGACCACCCTTTATGATAGCAAGGGTTCCACCTTTAGGTAGTCAGGGCCCCACTTCCCTTTAAGGTAATTTAAGGAGCCCACCTTTAGGTAGTCAGGGCCCCATTTTTTTAGTTAAGTCAGGTCCCACTTTAGATAGTCAGGGCCCCCTTTTAGATAGTCAGGACCACCCTTTAGGTAGCCAGGACCCCCCTTAGATAGTCAGGGTCCCCCTTTATGTAGCCAGGGCCCCCCTTTATTTAGCCAGGGCCCCCCCTTTAGATAGCCAGGGCCCCCCTTTGTTAGTCAGGGCCCCCCTTAATATAGCCAGGGCCCTCCTTTAGATAGCCATGGCCCCCGTATTTATAGACAGGGCCCCCCTTGGTTAGCCAGGGCCCCCCTAGGTAGTTTAAAAAAAAAAAGAAAAAAGGAAAAAAAAAACAGCCACTTACCTGGAACCCGCTCCCGGCCGCTCCAGGCTGCCGCAGTCTCTTACTGCCGCCCTGCATAGGCGGCGCGGTGATGTCACTTCACCGCACCGTCTATGTCAGCAGTAGGGGCCGGCGCCTAGTGGCGCTGCACTCCGCTGCCACCGCGCAGCCCCGGGAGTCGGGTACATTAGTCCCCAACTCGTGGGCCGGACTCTGGGCGCTTGGGACACAGGGCCCGGGCGTTCAGAGACCGGATGGGCGGCCGGGCCCCGGGGAGCGGCGGCACTGCCTCCGGGGCCCACAGTGGCTTGGGGGGGCCCACCGGGGGATTCACCGATCCCCCGGCAGCTCAGTCCGAGCCTGCTTCTATTTGCTCTTCACTAACATCATCGTAGTCTGAAATACTGGAGATTATTTCTCTCTTCACCTGGGGTGCAAATTAATCTTTGTCCCCTTGACTTCATACCTGAAAAAGAACCATAACTGGTTTATCGACTTGGTTTACGGTTTCAATGGTGGGACTTCCAAATGGGGCAGTGCCAGCTGTCGGACTGGGGGGTCTCTGCGGGCCCACATGGGTGAAATGATATTGGGGGGACACCCCCTACTGTAACATGAAAATTATTACCGGCCTCTCGGAAATAAACGCGCCTATTTTACACATAATACAGCTGTGCACGACGAAACAAAATACTGTATGTGTAGTACACAATTGCAAAGTTAGTCACACATAATGTCAAGTCTAATAATCAATCATCATAGACTCAGGGCCTAAGTAGCTCCCAAACATAACACCCACACCCACATAACAATATCCCCTCCACCCACATACAATATCCCCCTCCACCCACATACAATATCCCACTCCCCCAGCCCACATACAATCATCCCCTCCTCACCCACATACACTATCCCCCTCCAACCAACATACCATACTCCCCCTCACCCACATAAATATCCCCCCTTCACACACCACATACAATATCCCCCTCCACCCACATACAAATATCCCCCTCCACCCACACACATCTATCCCCTCCCCCACATAAACTATCCCTCCCCCCACCTGCACTATCCCCTCCCCCCCACATACAATATCCCCCCTCTACCCACATACAATATACTCCCCCACTCCACCCACATTACAAACTTATCCCCCTCACCCCACATACAATATCAACATCAACGGTTTCCCTTGGTCCATTACCTCTCACCCACCTTACTAACAATAAAACACCAGCATGAAAAGTAAAAGTATATACTCCTAGCACAGGCGGTCAATCAGGGGTCAATGGTATGCTGAGCATTATAAAGGGCGGCCCCGATATTATAACTTACAAAAAACACCCCGACCATTAGTGACCACATAGAGGTTCAGCACACCATCGCTCAGGTCTATAACCTACAACACCGCAATATGGAACCACAAGAGGTCAGACAATCAGCTCAGGTCTAACCTACAATCTCTACCCAAAATAAGTAAGACAACATACTAGGTCAGACACCAGCTCACGGATATAAAACAACCTACCTACAACCCACCATATAGGGGAGACATAGAGGTCAGACACCAGGCTCAGGATAACCTACAAACACCACCATATAGTGACCAACATGAGGTCAACGATACCAGCTCAGGTATAGACTTTCAAACACCACCATATAGTGACCACATCGAGGTCAGACCACATAGCTCAGGTCTATATCAACCTACAACACCACCATATAGAGACCCATAGAGGTCAGTCAACCAAGCTCAGGGTATCAAACCTACAACACCACCATTATAGAGAAACCACATAGAGGTCATGTCACAAATGCTCAGGTTTAACCTACAACATCCACCATATAGTCGACAAAATAGATGTCAGAAACTAGCTCAGGCTCGTTAACAAACCAACACCACCTTATACGAGACCACACATAGATGGTCAGACTTCCAGCTCTGGTATAACCTACTACACCGCCTTAATAGAGTAGCACATTAGAGGTCACGCACCACCTGCCTCAGGTTATAACCTACAACACCGCCATTTAGTAGAACCACATAGTGGTCAGACACCAGCCTAAGGGTATAAACCTACAAAAAACCAACGACATATAGAGACCACTATAGACGGGTCAGACACCAGCTCAGGTTACTAATAAAACCTACTAACACACGCCCCACCTATACGAGCAACCACACTAGAAGCGTCAGATCAGGAACCAGCTATAAGGCCCATCATAAACCATACAAAAACACTGTATATACCGACGGGCCACATAGAGGTCAGACCCAGCTCAGGTATAACCTACAAACAATGCACATATAGAGACCACACATAGAAGCGTCAGACCACACAAGCTCAGGTATAAACATAAACACCGCCACCATATTGAGCCAACATACGGGTTACAGGCACCCAGCTCTGGTCTAATACATTACAGTGATTAACAGCATGATCATATAGAAGTAAATTCAGGGGTCATCAACGCGATCACTCAGAGCATATATGTAAATTGAATCATGAAGTCCGTTCTCGCTTCCTCTTGAAAGAACTCGTTACTCTATTATTCCCATTCTTCTTCTGATTCCCAGATCCGCACCCACTAAACAGTCATGCATGACTCATGTCCACCTCTTCTTAGGAAACTCAACTATATGCGCATCACCCTTTGGCACTACATGATCAATTCTTGGTAAACCTATATCCTCTTATCAGTATGATCGACAGTTGTTGCACCAAGGTCGTAACAAGATTCAAATAAAGTACTTTTGTTGATCTAGATAGAAATTGAATTCAAGAAGATACATGCAAATGTTCAAACAACTTCCCAGGCGGAGCAGCAAGATATTACAAAAGCCACTAAAACTTTACAGCCCACGACGGCACCCGATCATACCGCTATCCTAAGGGGTTGCGCAGGGTGGGTCGACGCAGGTCCTAACCCTCTGGAGTAATGCTACAACTATGGGCTGCTCGGCCCTTCAATTATATTAAAAGGTAGGTAGTCAAAGACCCTAGGTAGGTAGGCAAAATAGGCAAGACACAGTCTGTAGGTAGGTCGCCGTCTCTCTCACCAGGTTACGGTAGCTGTAGTAGTTAGGGTCCACTCTATATATAGTCCTGCAAGCTGTTAGGGACCCCTTTAGTTAGTACCAAATGCAGTTAGGGAACCTTCCCCTTGGTGAAGTAGTATACAGCACGACTTATATGGCCTCTTAGGTAGTCTACGCCAGGCAGGTTACCGGGGTCTCCTTATAGGTCACGTATACAGTTAGTTAGCGGGCCTCCTTTAGCTAGTGTGCAGGAAGTCAGGGCCACACTTTAGTATATCGTAGGTAGCCAGGGCCCACCTCCTCGTAGTCAGGGCCCCCCCTAGTAGGTAAGTCCAAAGCGTCCCCTTCTAGCGTAGCCAGGGCCCCTTTGTAAGTAGGGCCCTGTACGGTAGGATGGGGCCCCACTTGTAGTCAGGGCCCACTTCTAGGTTAGCCAGGGGGGGGGCCCCCTTTTTAGTCAGGGCCCCCTTTGTTGTCAGGGCCCCCTTGTAGCCAGGCCGCCCCCTCTTGTAGTAGGGCCCACTGTACGGTAGCAGGGACCCCCTTGTAGTCAGGGCCCCCTTTTGTAGCCAGGGGACCCCCTTTGTAGCCAGGGACCCACATTTGTAGCCAGGGCCCCATTTGTTAGTCAGGCCCCCTTGTAGCCAGTTGACACCATTGTAGTCAGGCGTCCACCCTTGTTCGGTCTAGTGAGGGTCCCCCCTTGTACGTCAGGGACAACCCTTGCAGCCGGGACCCCCCACTTGTACGCAAGGGAAACCCCCCTTGTTCCGTCAGGGACCCCCCTTGTCAGTAGGGCCCCCCCTTGGAGCCAGGGCCCCCCCTTGTAGCCAGGGCACTCACACTGTAGTAGGGGCCCCCCTTCTGTAGCCAGGGCCCCCTTTCGTAGGCCAGGGCACCCTTGTAGTCAGGGACCCCATTGTTGCCAGGGGATCCCCTTTCTAGTCAGGACCCCCCTTGTAGTCAGGGACCCCCCTGGTAGTCAGGGACCCCACATTTTTAGCCAGGACCCCCCCTTTATAGTCAGGGCCCCCCCGCCTTGTAGCCAGGGCCCCCCTTTGTAGCACAGGTACACCCTTGTAGCCAGGGCACCCATTGTAGTAGGTCCCCCCCTTGTAGCCAGGGCCCCCCCTTGTGAGTCAAGGTCCCCCCCCTTGTATGTCAGGTCCCCCCCTTGTAGACACCAGGGACCCCGTTGTAGCCGGGCACTCTTTGTACCAGGGATCCACCCTTGTGCTCAGGGACCCCTTGTAGCCAGGTACCGCCCTTGTAGCCAGGGACCCCTTGTAGCAAGGGACCCCCTCTTTATTCTGAGGCCCACCTTTGTAGCCAGGGACCCACCTCTGTTTGCACACGGACCCCCTTAGTCAGGGCCCCTTCTGTAGCCAGAGAACACCTTGCCTTGCCAGGGACCCCTTTAGTCAAGGGCCCCTTTTCGTAGCCTGGGACCTCTAGTAGCCAGGGCCCCAATTGTAGCCCAGGCCACCCTTGTAGCCAGGGACCCTTGTAGCCAGGGACCCCACTTGTAGCCGGGCCCCCCACTTGTAGCCAGGGACCCACTTTAGTCAGGGCCACCCTTGTAGCCAGGGACCCCCTTTAGTCAGGGCCCCCCCCCCTTGTAGCCGGGGACCTCCTTTAGTCAGGGGCCCCCCTTGTAGCCCAGGGCCTCCCGTGTAGCAGGGACCACTTTAGTAAGGGCCCCCCTTGTCAGCCAGGGCCCCCCCCTTGTCAGAACAGGGACCACCCTTTAGCCAGGGCCCCCCCCTTGTCAGCCAGGGCCCACACCTTGTGGCCAGGCCCCCCCCTTTATAGGCCAGGGACTCCCCCTTTTTTAGTCAGGGACTCCCCTTTATATCCAGCGGCCCCCCTTGTAGGCCAGGGCCACCCCCATGTAGTCAGGTCCCCACCTTGTAGTAAGCGGCCCTCCCTTGTAGTCAGGTCCCCCCTTCGTAGCTCAGGGGCCCCCTTTAGTCAGGGCCCATTGTTAGCCAGGGACCCCCTGTAGACCCAGGGACCCACCCTTGTATAGCCTGGGACCCCCCTGTAGTTAAAAAAAAAAAAAAAAAAACCAAATACCCAGCCACTTCCCGGCTCAGCCCTGCTCCGGCCCCGGGCCCCGTACTCCCCGCCCTGCATGGGGCGGCCGGTAAATGTGACTTTCCCCCCCAAAGCCTACGTCAGCGAAAGGGGCCCGGCGCCCGGCGGGGAAAAGGCCTAAATTGCGTTCAGCCTCCCCGGGGGAAATTCAGGGGAGTGCACCCGCTAGGGGCCCTTTTGTGCTCCGCTGACACCCCGGCGCGGGCCCCGGGGTCGGGACTTTCACCCCCAAACCCCCCCGGGGCCTTTTCTCGGGGCGCTGGGGCCCGGGGGCCCCCGGGCTCCGTGCCCGGGAAATTGCCCCGGCCCCCCGGGCCCTGGGGACCCGACCCGGCACTCCCTTTGGGGCCCCGGGGGCTGGGGGGGGCCCCAAACCGGGGGAATTCCCCCGGGTCCCCCCCCCGGCCCCAATTTTCCCGACCTGGGGCATGATATTGTTTTTTGGTTTTAAAGGCAGAAAGCCCAAAACCCCTAGATTATTGATACTGAAAGGAAAACAAATAGGTTAAACTGAAAAATCTAATGGGGGAAAAAACAGAAAAGCCCACCCCAATCTATTTTAATACATTGAATAGGCAATAAAAGAAACTTTAAAAAAAATTTTAATTTTTATTTTGAACAAGTTTGGGGGTGGTGATTGGTAAAAATTATGGTATTAAAAATTGGCCTTTTTCCCCAAGTTGTATATTTAAACTTAGCCACCCCCAAAAATTACCAAAGGGGAAATTTTGGATTAAAATGGCATTTCCCAAAAAAAAACCCCAAAAGCAAAACCTTCTAAGCTCCCAATTCTTCTCAATCCCTCTTCTCCCCAACTAAAGGTGTCCCCTTTTCCCCCTCCTTTCTCCCCCCCCTTCCCTCTAGATCTGGTCTGGGAAACTTTGGGAACACCCCACCTTTTTAAACCTATCCCCCAAATCCCACTCAGTACATTCTACTCTACACTGATGACCCCAAAAAGGGCTTTTAAGCAGATGAAAAAAAATGGCAAGGTTTTAAAAATTTTTTTTCACAGGGGAACGGGGGAAAAAGGGGGTAAGTAACTGGCTAAAGTGATAAAATTGCAGAGGGGGGTGATTAATATGGAAATGGTTTCCCCTGTAAATTGGAGTCCCAACGGGGGTCAGTTTTTGGGGCCCTTTCTTTTTAAATAATTCTTTAACGCTTACACTTTGGATTGTAAAAAGTGGGAATATAAATCTTTGCAAATAAATACAAAATTCTGTAAAGAAATAAAACACAAAAAGGGGGATAATGTTTTTTTTCTACAGAGGGATCTGGTTTCTTAGGGGAAAGGGGGAAAAAGAAATGGCAAAATAAAGGTTTAACACAAAATAAATGCCCAAAGGGGTTATCATATGGGAAGGAATAATCCTTTTCCTAAAATTACTTTTTTAAAAAGGGAAAAAATGTGACAGGGAGGAAGGACATAGGACCCCCTGTGGCCCCAGAAGCTTAATTGCCCGGGCCAAAGTGTCAGATAGCCCGGGCCAAAGGCAAACGGATTAAATGGGGTATTAAAATGAGGACAAGATCCCACTTATGAGAAATTACTTTTTCCCCATTTTTCAAGTCATTTGCTCAGCCCAAAAAATATGGAAATATTGTGTACAGTTTTGGGGCCCCGTTCACAGAAAAAAACCATTGTAGAGCTTAAAAGGGTTTCCCAAAGAAGGGGCAAAAAAAAAAAAAAGGGGAAGGGGGGAAATTTGCAAAAAACCCGAAAAGTTAGCAAGTTTTGGGTTAAATTTAGTTTAAAAAAAAAGATGATTTTGGGGGGGACTTAATTGTTTAAGTATTTTAAAAGGGGTCAAATAGCGATCTTTGCTTTAAAGATTTATTTATACCCGGACTGTTTTAAAAAAAAAAGGGAAAAAGAAATTTTTCCCTACATAAAAAAAAAAGGGATTTTTTACGGTTAGAGCAGTGAGATGGGAACCCTCTGCCGGGGAAACCCTTGTCATGGTAAATTCACTAACAGAGTTCAAAAAGGGTCTGGATTTCTACAGTGTAATAATATAACAACAGAACAATTAGTTTCGACTGCTCAAAATAATTATATTCATGGAACAGGTAACGGACTGAACGAAGGGTTTTTTCTCCACTAACTCATATATACAAATAGAGCCACAAACAAAATAAGTGCAGACACATGCAACCACTCTCCCCATGTCAATATGGATTAATGTATGGACTATTGCTGTGTTCAAGATATGTAAGTTTAAACTGAATCTCATGGATTACAAGTTTTATATTTGTAAAGAAAATTGAATGAAACCCTAAGAAAGTTATATGGGTATTTAGAAGAATTTTCATAAAGCAAATTTTGCATATAACTGAACTGGACTTATTTTGTTTGTGGCTTAATAATATAACAAGTTTTAGTGACTAGGATTCTGAACAAGGGTTGTTGAACCAGGGATTTATTTTGATTGCTAGATTGGAGTCGGGAAGGAATTTTTTCATGAAAGGGGTTTTGCCACAATCTCATCTCATACCTTCTCTATCTAGCTCTTCAGCTCTGTGTGCTCAGAAGGGGGCGTGTGTGATTTGTTTGAATTGCATATCATGTGACCCAGCAGGATGACATCAGCATATCTTTCCTCTCTCTAGTCAAAGAAAAGCCTGTTTATGTAAGATGCTGTGACTAGATACAATACAGCTCAGAGGTAAAAATTTTGCCTCACAGCACAAGGCTCCTAGGTTCAAATCCCTGCAGGAACCAAACCTGTGATTTTTTTTTCTCTTTATCAATGCACATACTTCATTGAGGTTTATTTTTTTATTTATTTGCACTGTTTGACTAATTACTAAGGAGTAGAATAAAAGCACCTGGGGTTTGAACAATCAGTAGCTCGTTGAGAAAAGAAGTGATGTCTGAGCATATCTGGCTAGGACTGAGGAGCTCTCGTCACTGGTTGTATCCCCTGGAGACAAGCTGTAAACAATGGATAAACAAAAGAGCAGCTAAAACAAAAATGGTACAGAATTTTTAATAATGATGAATGGTGAAAATGTTAATTATTTAATTTGCAAGCTTCCCACATCAGTTTTACTTAAGGGCAAAATCCCTTTAAAGGAGAACAATTGGCTTCTACTTCAAAGGGGGGTTGTCTTCCTCAGGATCAACACTACAGGGCTAAAGGCTAAACTGGATGGACGTCTGTCTTTTTTCGGCCTCACAAACTATGTAACTATAATTTATCATATATGCTGAACACCATTGAAGAAAAAAAGGTTTCAAATGCAAAATTGTGTTTTTTTGGTCATTTAAGGTCCCCTAAAAATTGGAATAAAAGTGATCACAAAAGTTGCATCTATCTCGAAATGGTACCAATAAAAAGTACACTTCAGGATGCAAAAAATGCACCCTCAATCAGGTATATAGGGGGGGAATGCAAAAAAATTGGTCGCAAAAAGTGGTGCTACAGTGCAAATTTTAAAATAGAAAATGTTTGGAATTTTTTTACTGTACTATAACATGACACAAACCCTACATATTTGGTATTTTCCAAAAATTTAAAAACAACGTGCAAAATACAGAAAACCCCAAAATAATTTAATCCCAAAAAGGAACGCAAAAAAAAAAAAAAAACCTGCAAACGGGTCAAGTTTTTTTTTTTTCATTTTTTTTGAAACCCTTTTGGAAAATTTTTTTTTGAGTTTCCCAGTGTATTCAAAGGATAGGGTTTGAATAACACCTTTTTTTTAGAAGTACATCTTGCCCCTGCAAAATAAAAATCCTCATAGGGTCATGTAATGGAAAAATTAAAAAAAAAAATAGGGCTTTTTGGGAAGGGCGGGGGAGAAAAAAATGAATCTGCCCAACCAAAAAAAACCATTTTGGCCCTTTAAGGGGGTTAAGGACAAAAAAAATTTTTAAGAGAAGGTAGGGTTCAGCTGAAATTTTTTATATAACCTAAACAATCACACCCCCTCATTGATCTGGTCTTTAAAAACCGCATTTGTTTCACCAACACACCTCATCCCACCCTTAAAAAATTTAAATCTTGAAAAACCAAGAGAATGTAGATTATGTCAAGCACAAATTGTCAGAATACTTTGCCATTAATACTCCAAATTCCCGCCCCTTCTTAAATCAAAACCTGGTATGCTTAAAAGAGCATTCATAAAGGCTGTGTTAAAAAAATTGTCCCCCCAAGGGAAGAAAAGAAAAAGGGCAAAAACCCCTTTTTTCTTTTAAAATAGAAGACATAAAAAAAAAAATTAGACTTTCAAATTTAAACTTTAATCCTCCGATACTATTAAAGAAAATTAAAACTTTAAAAGGGAACCTGCCCAAAAAAGGGTAACCCCCTTTCTGGCAGAGGGCAGCACAATCTATTTTTTGTCGGGACCTGATTTTTCCCAGCACTGTGTTCCCTTTTTTCTGAAAAGAAAACTGGTAGTTTTTGGGCTTTTTTCCCCCCTCAAATCTTTTTTCATGTGTAGGTGTTAGCCCCACCCACCAAAGGCTAGCCCACCCCCTGCCCAGTTTTTTTCACATTTTCACCATTCAACATTAATTTGGTTTTAATCATTGAGGTGGCCCGGGGCCAGCCTCGGGTGGGCGGGGTTTAAAAAAGAAAATGACCCCTTTGAATAAACTCTTGGGGTAAAAACCTCAGATTTGAGCTTTAAAAATAAAAACGAAAATTTACAGCATTTTAAACAAAAAAAGGAGGGACCGCACAGGAAACGGGCATGTCGAAAACTATTTGGTTCTGCCCCCGAAAGGGGGGTCTTTAAAGTCTAGGGTACAGGTTCCTTTAAGAAATGACCTAAAGAGCCAATATTTTTTTAAAAAAATTTAATTTCCAACCCCGTTCAAGCTTAAGGGGAAATTTTTAAATATCCAAAGGTTATAAACCGGGAAAAAATTCTAGTTGTTTTCGATTTTAAAACTTTTCCGGGGCAAAAACTAGAAGTAATCCCCTTACAATTTCTGTTGGGGTCACAAAACTTAAGGTGGACATGTACGAAGGGGGGCTGGGCCAGAATTTCTAAACGTCTTTTTAGCCAACAAACTAAGGTGGGGGCCCCCATACCTCTTTTTTGTAACCATTCACACTCCAATATCGGGGCGAATTAAAAAGCCCGCAGCCTTTGTATGCCCCTAGATGGGGGGGCGTGTCGGGAGGGAGGGTTTTACAAACAACCGAAACGAAGCTACGCTTTTTAAGCTTTGGGTAGGAAAAATCAAGGCAAAAATTAAACTCCCTTAAAAAACATTTCAATACTTAAAATGGTTTACCTTTGGGCCCCGAAGTGCCCGCTTTGTAGCTAAAAAAGCGCAAAATCAATGACCCCCCGTAGAACGGGTTTAAGTTTCGGCGCATTCAAACACTACAAATTTTGGGCAAAAAAAAAAATATCGTCCACTCAACCTCTGGTTTTGAACGCCAAATTTTTTGTGCACTAAAACGGCATAGAATGCGTCTGATTTATAAACCCCTTTTTTCTACAGGGGTCAAAAATCGGGGCACATTCTAGTGCTTTTTATCGAAATTTCCGGGCCAGGAATACCACTTTGAAATTGGTTAATGTACCTTTTCCAGCAAAATTGCACCCTAAAAATCAGATAAAAGTGCATTAAAAAATTCTGGGGGCGCTAGAAATGCGCTTGAAAATTGCGTCGGGGACATTTAAACATGAAGCGAACGTGTTTTTCCCTGATTTTGGGGGATAAAAAAGACGTCAGATATCTATTGGCACACCCCTTCAAAAAATGCTGCCCGATAATAAACGCCCACAAAACCCAACCCTTCACCCCGGCTTTTTTGGGACGGGAATTTCCCGCCCGTTTTGACAACGCAATCCGTCGGCAAATCCTTCCAAATAAGTCACAGCCTTTTTTTCTATTGATTTCAAAAAAAAATACGGCTCGTCGTTCACAAAACGACGCAAAATTCCGTTCCGGATTGCCGCCGCGGATTGACGACGGCAATCCGGACGGAAAAACAATTGACATGTCAATTATTTCCGGACGGATTCACCACCTACAATGATTGTAGATGGTGAATCCGTCGGGAAATCAGTTACAAATACGTGCCACACTTAGTGGCACTTATTTGCAACTGATTTTCAACTGATTTCAGAACGTATTTACATCGGAAATCCGTTGTAAATACGTTCTGAAATAAGCCGTGTTAAGGAGGCCTAAAAGTTAGGGATATCTGAAATTTCAGGATGAACATAACATTTCTTGAACTTTTTTTTAAATTAACTAAATGAGACCATCTCTTAATTTTAATATGCACATATCCAACTGTTCAATGTTTCAGCACTTTCTGAATGGCAAAATTCACAACCGGTATTCAGGGACGTAGCTAAAGACTCATGGGCGCGGGTGCAAAACTTGAGCTTGGGGCCCCTCTGTTGACCAATACTTTTCAACAACAGGTTTGCAACTTGACGTGATGGGTGTCTATGGTGTAGCGCTCTTCAGAAAATTATTTCTATTTAAAGGTATTGTCTAATAGAAGAAAAATAATTTCAAATGGGGCCAAAGTGTCTGTTCTTTGTGAAGCAATATTGGACCCAAATAAAATTTCGAAACTTTAATAAAGCACGTTTAAAATATATAAACATCCAACTTAAGGCATTCGGCCGTGATATACAGCGTAACCATATATGGACTGATTGGATATAGCATGTACTCAGCGTTTAGTTGCGACCTGAGGAAGGGGGAGGAGTTTACCCCAAAACGTAGCACGTCCGAGCGTGCGCAAGCTGCCAACTTTGCGCCATCTCTGCTCTGGGTCCTGGCGTCTCCTAGATCGACGAACGGACTTATGCCTGGACTTACCTGAACGACCGGGAGGTCGCAACTAAACGCTGAGTACATGCTATATCCAATCAGTCCATATATGGTTACGCTGTATATCACGGCCGAATGCCTTAAGTTGGATGTTTATATATTTTAAACGTGCTTTATTAAAGTTTCGAAATTTTATTTGGGTCCAATATTGATTCACAAAGTACAGATTGTTGGGGCTTGGAGAACCCCGTATTTGGAACCCGTCACTAGCAGACCAGCGTTAAAAGTCATTATTGGTCTAATTGTATACGTGCCAAAGTGTCTGTTCCCTCTCGCCCCCCGCCCCAAAAAAAAAAAATAGAAAAAAATACAACTTTGCTTTTGTTTTTTGGGTTTAGTTGTTGTTGGAGTTTACACTGAATAGTTTAATTAACTTAACTGCATTCTGTGGATCAGTATGTATACATGAGCCACATTATCAGCAGATGTCACCGCTATATAGTGACTAATACCAACCTAATTAGAGATGGGCGAATTTCTCAAAAATTAGATTCGCCGAGTTCGCCGAATTTTCCAACAAAATTCGTTTCGACCCGAATAAACTTGGGACGAATCGCGTTAAAAAACAGCTAATTCCTGGCTGCACTGAGCCTGTAGGGTGCTGTAGAACATTTTGCCATGCTTAAATATGCAGAGGGAGCTTGGTTTTGTCTTTATACACTGCTGGGTTTTAGGATGACACACACATGACTGCCGCCGCTCTTAGAATCGCTTCACTCAAAATTTCCCTGGACACTTACGGGGGCAAAACTGACCAAAAAACTGAAGTGGGAACGCAGCTTGACAAGGTATCGTCAGCGCCAGCTGGAAAGAAAGAAAGAAACTAGCTGAGGGCTAAGATACTACAATAGCATCAAAGAACACAGTAGTAGGTTACTGGAGCCGCCACAGATCGCAGCATATTAATTGCCTATTGATGGCAATAGCCACGCCAGGGAGCGGGATCTAAGTAGGTCCCGCTTTTCACCAGAGCCCGCCGCAAAGCGGGATGGACTTCCTGTGGCGAGAGTCTACCAGGTTGCTACCCCTGACGTGACTTGCTTGCAGTGGCAGCCGAAGTGTAGCGAGGTACAAAATCGTAAGGCAAACTCGGAGTAGGGGACAAGTGTAAGGTCAGAACAGCCGGCAAGGATCGTGGTCAAGGGAAGGAGGCAAGAGGTACAGTACACGGATATGACAGACGAGGCTCAGGGAAACGCTATCTCTATAGGGTCTCAAGTTCATTTTTTTTTATTTAATAGTGCCGATTGAGGTTTTTACTGTCTGTTAGTTGGACATTCGATTCAAATTCTTCATACTGAAGAAGCTCATCCAAAGCTAGTTTTGCAGTATTTGCTTTTGCTTCCTATTCCAGTTTTGTACTAAATTCCATCACTAATGGCACCGAATGCAAAATAAGCACCTAAAACATTCCCTGTAGTTAGGGTCTCCTTCAATTCAATATGCTGCATTTGAACAAATTGTTGTTACGCAGAAACTGGATTCAAACTACCATGTTTAAACTTCATAATAAACTGCGTTGGAACTTTTATAGGTATTAATGATGAAGCTGATGGAGGTAGAATTTCCTTGGCCAAAAATGGTTTCGGAACGTTAGCAAACTGACTATGGAGGATTTCTCTATAGTAGTTGAGTTTGTCCTCCCTCTCAGCAGCTGGAAAAAAGGCTCCCATTTTGGACCGGTAGCGAGGTTCCATTAGGGTGGAGAGCCAGAAGTCATCTCTCTGCCGGATGGTGACTATTTGGCTGTTAGTAGCCAGGCAAATCAGCATGCTGCGGGCCATGTGCGAAAGTGACTTTGAGGGTCTCCCTGCCTCCATCTCCACTGTATACTGCCACGGTGCTTGGGGGACAGTGGCACAATGACAGAGTGTGGAGTTCATGGCAGCAGCCACAGCAGCAGCATGAGGTCAGACAGTGGCACAATGACATTCTGGAGGTGGCAAAAACAGGAGTAGGCCACAGAGTGGCACAATAACAGAGTGTGGAGGTCACAGCAGCAGCATGAGGTCAGACAGTGGCACAATGAAACAGTGTGGAGGTCATGGCAGCAGCCACAGCAGCAGCATGAGGTCAGAGAGTGAAACAATGACACAGGGTGGAGGTGACGGCATCAACAGCAGCAGCAGCATGAGGTCAGACAGTGGCACAATGACATTCTGGAGGTGGCAAAAACAGGAGAAGGCCACAAAGTGGCACAATGACAGAGTGTGGAGGTCACAGCAGCAGCATGAGGTCAGGCAGTGACACAATGAAACAGTGTGGAGGTCACGGCAGCAGCCACAGCATGCCGCAGTAGCATGAGGTCAGAGAGTGGCACAATGACACAATGTGGAGGTGACGGCATCAACAGCAGCAGCAGCATGAGGTCAGAGAGTGGCACAATGACCGAGTGTGGAGGTCACGGCAGAGCAGTAGCAGCAGCAATGAGGTAAAGAGAGTGGCACAATGCAGGGTGTGGAGGTGACTGCAGCAGCAACAACAGCAGCAGCATGAGGTCAGAGAGTGGCACAATGACACAGTATGGAGGTCACGGCACCAGCAACAGCAGCAGCAGCATGAGGTCATAGAGTGGCACAATGACAGAGTGTGGAGGTGGGTGGCAATACCAGTCCCTGGTAAAGATGGTGGTAGGCAGATGGAGAAACTGGTAGCAGATGTGTGGCATCAGGCGGGTGGCGGCATCAGAATAGTGGCTGAGGCAGGTAGTTTGAAATCAGACTCATTTCTCAAAGTTTTGGTGAGGTGTCATGGCTGATGTAATCTGACACCTAAGGCATTGGTGTGTGGAAATCCTGGCCGATCCACGCCTGATTCATCTTGAAAAGGGTCAGTCGTTCCACATTTCCGGTGGACAAGCGGGTTCTCCTTGGGGTAACGATGGCCCCTTCTGCACTGAACACCCGCTCTGATGCCAAACTTCTGGCCGGGCAGGACAGCTTCTCCACTGCAAACTCGGCAAGTTGCGGCCACACATCCAGTTTGACTGCCCAGTACTCCAGCGGATTTTCTAACTGGGGTGGCAGAGTGCTGTCCAAATAGTCTACCACCTGTTGGTTCAGGGTCTGCTCCAGGTCCTGCTGCTGCTGGCGAGTGCCCTCCTCACTAGGCGGGTGAAGGAAGCTGCTCAACAGCGACTCCAGACGTAGGTTGTTGCTGATGGGCTGGTACTGCTCACACCCCCCACCCCACCCTCCCACAGCAAGCCGTGGCAGTAGTAGTGAGAAATGAGGAACCCGCTCGGTCAGACCTGTCAGAGAATGGACCATGCTGCACATAGGCAGCGGCCAACTGACTACAGAGGATTTCTCTATAGTACTTGAGTTTGTCCTCCTTCTCAGCAGGTGAAAAAAAGACCCCCATTTTGGACCGGTAGTGAGAGTCCAAGAGGGTGGAGAGTTAGAAGTCATCCCTCTGCCAGATGGTGACTATTCGGCTGTCACTAGCCAGGCAAAATAGGCATGCTGCGGACCTTGTGCGCAAGTGACTCGGAGGGACTCCCTGCCTCCATCTCCACTGTAAACTGCCACGGTGCTTGGGGGTCATCTGCCTTGTCTTCCTCATCTCCATCTACCTCCTCTCCTGTCACCTGGGTAGAAAAGCCACTCATTTCACCAGACAATGCTTGTGCTCCAATGTCCTCCTCCTCCTCCAGTTCAGTCCCCACCGGGCTCATGTGGCCGCGAGATGTAGTTGCCATGTCTCCAGTCCCCTGCCCAGACAGATTTTACAGCATCTGTTCCAGGACATGAAGCAGTGGAATGACGTTATTCATCCCGTAGTCCTGGCGACTGACAAATAACGCCACCTCCTCAAACGGCCTCAGCAAACGGCAGGTGTCACGCATGAGCTGCCACTGGCTGACATCAAAGTTACACAGGGGAGTACTCCTGTCTGCTTGGATCATCAAAAAAATCATTAATGGCCTTTCTCTGTTCATACAGCCAGTCAAACATGTGCAGGCTGGAATTCCAAACGGGGGGGGAAACATCGCATATCAACATGTGTTGGGGGAGGCCGTTCTGCCCTGCAACTCGCGGAGGGTGGGGCCTGGCTTTGTAGGAATGGATGAAGTGCATGCACATTTTCCTGGCCATTTTCAGAATTTCTTGAAGATTGGTGGAAGACTACAAGAACCTTTTCACAACCAGATTGAACACGTGCGCCATGCAGGGCGCATGGGTCATCCCTCCTCGGTGCAGCACGGACACCATGTTCCTCCCATTGTCTGTCACCGTGGTTCTGATTTGCAGTTGTCGCGGAGAAAGCCACACATCGATTTTCTTGCTGCATGATGCGGAGCAGTTCTTCCCCTGTGTGACTTCGTTCACTGAAACAAGCCAGGTGTAGAACTGTGTGACACCGCTGTGCCCTTCACATGTGGTATGATGGAGCAGCACTTGTGGAGGCTGAGATGGTGGTGGTGGTGGTGGAGGAGGCGGACATTGGCGCAGGAGCAGCAATTTGACAACGTGGAGGAGAAAGCGGCGTCTCCTGTCCAAGTTGTTGGGGTGGCTGGGCAGGAAACACATTCACCCAGTGGGCCGTAAAGGACAAGTACTGGCCCTGACCATAGTTACAGCACCACACGTCCGCGCTGCCGGACGTGGAACAAACCTTGGAACAAACCGATAAGCTCAAGGACTGGCCCACCTTCCGTTCTACATATTTGCGGAAGGGTTTGTACTGCCTTTTTGAAAAGAAATTAGGTTTGGGAACTCCCACCTCGGCTGGGCTCAAGCCATTAGTTTTCTGAACGTTGCAGAGTCCACCATTTGGAAAGGGAGGGATGCATACCAACAACTTGGACAGGAGCCGGTCAGCTTTGCATCTTAGGATGGTTTTGGACGCATACTGTTGTCTCTTTGCAATCGCCTCGTTGAAGGGCCTGCTGGCGCCATGAGTAGCGAGGAGCAGGAGCATCTGGACCAGGAGATGATGGCAAAGAGAAACAGCTCCCTTCTGCAGAGGTGGTGGAGCCTTGACTGGTTGAAATGGCATGCGTGCCACTTGGCGCTGCTGCTGCTGTTGCTGCGGCGGCAGGATGGACCACCAAATCTGAGCCACATCTCCCAGGCCACCAGATGGTGATGCTACATGTGTTGACACAGGGCCGTGGTGCCAATGTTAGCTCCCTGGCCATGCTTCACTTTCTGTCCACAGATTCTACATACCCATGTTTGGCTCCTCCGGTGTCTTAGCAAAAAACCGCCACACCGCCGAATAGCTGATTTTACCGCCAACGCTCCACACTGAGTGACTACTACCACCGCTGCCTCGCTGAGCCCCTGTGCCGCTACTTTCTTGGACCTGCGAAGCGGGTCTTTTAACCCGTGGCCGTTTGGCTCCCGATCTTTGAACTGCTGCTACCCTGCTGGGCTCAGGGGCCACACTACCCACTTGCTGGCTGCCACCACTGCCTGACGCGCAAGCTGACACCCTCTTCTCCTGACGATGATGAAGCCCTTGCTTCATCCGGCTCCCAAGTGCGGTCGGCTACATCATCATCGATTATTGTTGGATCTTCATTGCTGTCCCCCTCAACGGTCTTGGTATGAGAGGCTGACCCCTCACAACATGACCTCCCATGCCACTCTCCACATCCATACCATACCCATGCCGCCTACTGCAAGAAGCAGGGGATGTCGGCCCCACTTCTTAGCTGCCAAGTAGCTCCTGACTGTCCTCAAATTGTTCATCCTCGCTGTATAGTGGTGCTGAGCCCAGACCACATAGTAGATCTCTGGCTGAGGGAACCGGATGGGACAGAGGCGGGTTGAGGACAGGTGAGGGGCCGCTGACCCACTCCGGGCCATGCAACTAAGGGGGTTGTGTCTAACGTTCCCACCGACTCTTGGCTGGGGTTGTCAGATGTCATCTGGGAGTAAGTGGATGACCTAGTTTAACCAATCAAGAACCCTTGGGATGCTGGTCAACACACGGCCGCTAGATGACACCGGCAGTTCTGTCCTCACCGAGTGACCCCTGCTGCGACTTCCTCTTTATGTGCCTGTGCCTGCTCCAGGAAAGTTTGTGTCACTGCCACTCGCAAGTGAAGAGCCTGCCACCTCTCTGTCTGAGATACTGTTTGTTCAAAAAATTACAGACTCGGTTTAATCAAGATATCGGTATATGAAAAATACACAAACTGTATTTGACTCCAAGTGAACCCACTAACAGGCTTGGGTAACCCTTGGATATAAATTGCGCTACACAAATCACCTGGAAAAAATTAACTGGTATGTGGCGTGTTAAAACGCCGTGTATTTTACTAAATAAGAAAGCACAAACGGGCTTAATTAATGCTCGGATATAAATTATGCTACAGAAATCACCAGGAAAAATTTCCTCGTCTTTGGCGTTTAAAAACACTGTTTATTATACTGACTACAAAAGCACAAACATGCTTAATTAACCCTCGGATATAAATTACGCTACAGAAATCAGCAGCAAAAAATTAACTGGTATGTGGCGTGTAAAAACGGCGTTTCTTTTACTGACTACAAAAGCACAAACATGCTTAATTAACCCTCGGATATAAATTGTGCTACAGAAATCAGCAGCAAAAAAATTAACTGGTATGTGGCGTGTAGAAACGCCGTTTCTTTTACTGACTACAAAGGCACAAACATGCTTAATTAACCCTCGGATATAAATTAGGCTACAGAAATCACCAGGAAAAATGTCCTCGTCTTTGGCGTTTAAAAACACCTTTTTTTTTATGACTATAAAAGCAAAAACACGCTTAAATTTAAACCCTCGGATATAAATTGCGCTACAGAAATCAGCAGCAACACATTAACTGGTATGTGGCTTGTAAAAACGGCGTTTCTTTTACAGACTACAAAAGCACACATACACTTACTTAACCCTCCGATATACATTCTGCTACAGAAATCACCAGGAAAAATGTCCTCGTCATTGGCCGGTTAAATTAAGAAAAACACCGTTATTTTTAAAAGGCCCACAAAACACAAAAAAAACGGAGGGTGTAAAAATTTTTTGATTAAAAAACCCACGGAATTAAATAAATTGCGCTACAGAAATCACCCGGAAAAAATTAACTGGTATGTGGCAAAAAGGCTTTTAAATAAACCCCCGATTTCTTTTGTACAGAATCAAAAAGGCCAAAAACATCGTTTATTTATACCCTCATTTATTAAAAATTGCGCTACAGAAATCAACAGCAGAAAATTAACTAGTATGTGGCTTGTAAAAATGCTGTTTCTTTTACTGATTACAAAAGCACAAACATGCTTAATCAACCCTCAGATATAAATTATGCTACAGAAATCACCAGGAAAAATGTCCTTGTTTTTGGCATTTAAAAACACTGTTTATTTTACTCACTACAAAAGCACAAACACGCTTAATTAACTCTCGGATATAAATTGTGCTACAGAAATCAGCAGCAACAAATAAACTGGTATGTTGCTTGTAAAAACTCCGTTTATTTTACTGACTTCAAAAGCACAAACACGCTTAATTAACTCTCAGATATAAATTAGGCTACAGAAATCACCAGGAAAAATTTCCTCATCTTTGGCGTTTAAAAACACCATTTATTTTTCTGACTACAAAGGCACAAACATGCTTAATTAACCCTCGGATATAAATTATGCTACAGAAATCACCAGGAAAATTTTCCTCGTCTTTGGCGTTTAAAAACACCGTTTATTTTACTGACCAGAAAAGCACACACACACTTAATTAACCCTCGGATATAAATTATGTTACAGAAATCCCCAGGAAAAATTGCCTCGTCTTTGGCATTTAAAAACACCGTTTCTTTTACTGACTACAAAAGCATAAATATGCTTAATTAACCCTCGGAAATAAATTAGGCAACAGAAATCACCAGGGAAAATTTCCTCGTTCTTGACGTTTAAAAACACCATTTCTTTTACTGACTACAAAAGCACAAACATGCTTAATTAACCCTCGGATATAAATTGCGCTACAGAAATCAGCAGCAATAAATTAACTGGTATGTGGCTTGTAAAAACGCTCTTTCTTTTACAGACTACAAAAGCACAAACACGCTTAATTAACCCTCGGATATAAATTATGCTACAGAAATCACCAGGAAAAATTTCCTCATCTTTGGCGTTTAAAAACACCATTTATTTTACTCACTACAAAAGCACAGACACGATTAATTAACCCTCGAATATAAATTGCGCTACAGAAATCAGCAGCAAAAAATTAATTGGTATGTGGCTTGTAAAAACGCTGTTTCTTTTACAGACTACAAAGGCACAAACACATTTAATTAACCTTCGGATATAAATTATGTTACAGAAATCACCAGGAAAAATGTCCTCGTTTTTGGCTTTTTAAAAAACATTGTTTATTTTACTGACTCCAAAAGCACAAACACGCTCAACTAACCCTCGGATATAAATTGCGCTACAGAAATCACCAGGAAAAATTAACTGGTATGTGGCTTGTAAAAACACCATTTATTTTACTGACTACACAAACACGCTTAATTAACCCTCAGATATATATTGCGCTACAGAAATCAGCAGCAAAAAATTAACTGGTATGTGGCTTGTAAATACGCCTTTTCTTTTACAGACTACAAAACCACAAACACGCTTAATTAACCCTCGGATATAAATTATGCTACAGAAATCACCAGGAAAAATGTCCTCGTCTTTGGCGTTTAAAAAAACACCGTTTATTTTACTGACTACAAAAGCACAAACATGCTTAATTAACCCTCGGATATAAATTATGCTACAGAAATCGCCAGGAAAAATTTCCTCGTCTTTGGCACTTAAAAACACCGTTTCGTTTACTGACTACAAAAGCACAAACAGGCTTAATTAACCCTCAGATATAAATTATGCTACAGAGATCACCGGGAAAAATTTCCTCATCTTTGGCGTTTAAAAACACCATTTATTATACTGACTACAAAAGCACAAACACGCTTAATTAACCCTCGGATATAAGTTGCGCTACAGAAATCAGCAGCAAAAAATTAACTGGTATGTGGCTTGTAAAAACGCTGTTTCTTTTACAGACTACAAAAGCACAAACATGCTTAATTAACCCTCCTATTATATTATGCTACAGATATCACCAGGAAAAATGTCCTCGTCTTTGGCGTTTAAAAACACCGTTTATTTTACTGACTACAAAAGCACAAACACGCTTAATTAACCCTCGGATATAAATTGTGCTACAGAAATCACCAGGAGCAATTTCCTCGTCTTTGGCGTTTAAAAACACAGTTTCTTTTACTGACTACAATAGCACAAACACGCTTAATTAACCCTCGGATATAAATTATGCTACATAAATCACCAAGAAAAATGTCATAGTCTTTGGCGTTTAAAAACACCGTTTATTTTACTGACCAGAAAAGCACAAACACACTTAATTAACCCTCGGATATAAATTATGTTACAGAAATCACCAGAAAAAATGTCCTCGTCTTTGGCATTTAAAAACACCGTTTCTTTTACTGACTACAAAAGCACAAACACGCTTAATTAACCCTCGGATATAAATTGCGCTACAGAAATCAGCAGCAAAAAATTAACTGGTATGTGGCTTGTAAAAACGCTGTTTCTTTTACTGAATACAAAAGGACAAACAGGCTTAGACAACACTTGGATATTCAATGTGCTCCAGAACTGAACAGATGGCATTAATATGTATATGGAGCAGAATAGGACCCACACTGGACTTCAATTAAAATACCTCACAAACTGAATAAAAATTATAATGGAAGAGGAGCAGTCTCTGATAAAAGCAGTGACACCCCCCCAAAAATCGCTGTTAAAAACAAATTTCTTTTGTTTGAGATCTCTGCAGCAGCAGCTGCAGCACGGCACATAGAGAGCAGTGTGATCAGCCAGCGTTGCTTCCGGTCTTATATAGTGCGGTGACGTCACAGAATCCCTCTGGTCTCTGGTTGTCTTTATCTCTGCACATGTCATTGAGGGTCCTCCTTTCTTCCACCCAGACTTCTCTGCCCCGTGTCACGCCATGTGCTTGCGGCCATTTTATCAATTAAAAACACGCTTAGTTCCCGCGAATCACCCCAAACTTCGACTTCGTTCAGAATCAAAGTTTTCCTGAAATTCTAAACGAATTCCACGTCATTAGAATAGATTCATCCATCTCTAACCATAATATTAATGACAAAACCAGTAAACCAAGACCAATATCACCAATAACAACAAAATACAAGGACCAAATAATCACACCACATACCCCTACCCTATAGTGACTAATACCATCATAATGTTACTGAGCACACCAGTATACCAAGATCAATAATATCAATAACAACAATAGATAAGTAACTAATAATACCACAACATCATGGCCAAATATCACCACCATAAATTGTTTGAATAATACCATCGTACTGTAACTGAATTTAAACTGTTACACTAAGACCACCATTACCGCCATACAGTGACCATTTAGTGGTAGAGAGCAGTGTATACAGGCAGACATATAAGCGATTACAGGGCAGTTACATTTAGTGACTCACAGGTTTTCTAATGAGTCGTGTTTTCTGATGAGTTGGTCTTTCTTTTCTTTCTTCATCGAGCCTAGACCGCCATGACGTCTTCTCCTGGCCATAACTCGTCCTTGTAGAATTTACCACAGAAACATGTTGAACTCCAAACAGTGAAAGTTCCCCCAACCAACTATAGGGCTCTCATTTGTGCCAGCAGTAGATAGGAACACACACAATATAGTAGTCAGCCTCCACCCCCGCCCCCCCCCCACCAAAACTGGCAGACATATAGGTAGACGCTCATTTTAAGTAGATTAAACCCTAAAAATTAGTCAGACAAGTGGCTTTTCATATTAAGTAGGTAAAGTCCCCCTTCAGTATAGGCCCCCCCAATAGGTAGCTATATAGTGCCCCCAACAGGTAGTTGAAGGGTTGTATTTGAACTACCTATTGGGGACACTATATAGCTACCTATTGGGGGGCCTATACTGAAAGAGGACTTTACCTACGTAATATGAAGAGTCAGCCTTCTTATCTGACTAATTTTAGAATCTAACCTACCTAAAAAGAGCATAGATAGATTGGAACATAGGGTCTTCTCAGTAGATATATAAGACTCCCCACTAAGTAAATACATAGGCCCCCAGTAGTTATGTATAAAGGCCCCCCTAATAAGTAGGTACATAGGACCCCCAGGTAGGTAAGAAGGTACGTAGAACCCCTCAATAGGTAGGTGTTAATGTAGGGCCCCATGTAGGTAGGTATATAGTGCCCCCCATAGGTAAGTAGGTACATAGGGCCCCCAGCTGGTAGGTATATACTGTCCCCCAGTATTTAGGTAAGTGTCTATACAGTGGGGGAAATAGTATTTAGTCAGCCACCAATTGTGCAAGTTTTCCCACTTAAAAAGATGAGAGAGGCCTGTAATTGACATCATAGGTAGACCTCAACTATGAGAGACAAAATGAGAAAACAAATCCAGAAAATCACATTGTCTGATTTGAAAGAATTTATTTGCAAATTATGGTGGAAAATAAGCATTTGGCCAATAACAAAAGTTCATCTCAATACTTTGTTATATATCCTTTGTTGGCAATGACAGAGGTCAAACATTTTCTGTACGTCTTCACAAGGTTGGCACACAATGTTGCTGGTATGTTGGCCCATTACTCCATGAAGATCTCCTTTAAAGTAGTGATGTTTTGGGGCTGCCGCTGGGCAACACAGACTTTCAACTCCCTCCAAAGGTTTTCTATGGGGTTGAGATCTGGAGACTGGCTAGGCCACTCCAGGACCTTGAAATGCTTCTTACGAAGCCACTTCTTCGTTGCCCTGGTGGTGTGCTTGGGATCATTGTCATGCTGAAAGACCCAGCCACGTTTCATCTTCAATGCCCTTGCTGATGGAAGGAGGTTTACACTCAAAATCTAACGATATATGGCCCCAATCATTCTTTCATGTACACGGATCAGTCATTCTGGTCCCTTTGCAGAGAAACAGCCCCAAAGCATGATGTTGCCACCCCCATGCTTCACAGTAGGTATGGAGTTCTTTGGATGCAACTCAGCATTCGCTCTCCTCCAAACACGACAAGTTGTGTTTCTACCAAACAGTTCTACTTTGGTTTCATCTGACCATATGAAATTCTCCCAATACTCTTCTGGATCATCCAAATGCTCTCTAGAAAACTTCAGAAATGAACTGGCTTAAACAGGGGGACACATCTGGCACTGCAAGATCTGAGTCCCTGGCGACGTAGTGTGTTACTGATGGTAGCCTTTGTTACGTTGGTCCCAGCTCTCTGCAGGTCATTCACTAGGTTCCCCGTGTGGTTCTGGGATTTTTGCTCACCGTTCTTGTGATCATTTTGACCCCACGGGGTGAGATCTGTCCAGCCTGGTACAGGGCTATAATTTTGTTTCTGGTGTCCTTTGGCAGCTCTTTGGTCTTCACTAGAGATGGGCGAATCGATTCTAACGAAGTGGAATTCGTTTAGAATTTCAGGAAAACTTCCGTTGTGCACGAAGTTAAAGTTTGGGTTGATTCGCTGGAACGAAGCGTGTTTTTTATTGCTAAAATGGCCACAAGCACATGTCATGACATGGGGCAGAGAACTCTGGGAGGAAGAAAGGAACACCCTCAATGACATGTGCCCACGTGAAGCCAATCAGAGACTGGGGGGGCTTCGGGAACATCAAAAGCATATAAAAAAAAGGAGGGGCAGGGCCTTTTCCTCACATTTCTCTTGTTTTGCCCTGCCCTAAGCGTCCGTCTGCTGAAATTTTAATCTCACTTTAAGAAAATTGCTTTATCAGCGTTTGGGGGGGGGGAACCACCAAATCTTCAGTTCCACCACGTTCTGTATCTGGCTTTCATTCGAAAAAACGTTTTATCAGAGACGGGCTCCTCTTCCTTTTTCATTTTGTTTTAGTTTGGGGGGAAATTCTCATTAAAGTCCAGATGGGTCGAACCCTCCCCCAATATAGATTTAAATTTCACCTTTTCATTTCATAGGGAATTTCATACCCAAAGGGATTTCTAAAGCCCGTTACGGGTCCTTTTGGGGAGTAAAATACAGTGGGGGTTTTTTTACCCCCATATAACATCAAAATTTCATCTGTTCATTTCGAGCGCATTTAATATCCAAGGGTTAATTAACCCTGTTTTTTAAAGGGGTGTTTTGGGAGAAAAATTTAAAGCATTTTTTTTTCACCCCCATAAACGACAAAAATTTTTTCTGATCTTTTCGGGACACATTTAAAAACCAAGGGTTATTTAACCTGTTTTTGGGGGTGAAATTTGTAGTAAAAAAAAACAGCATGTTTTTTTTCACCCCCATATACACTAAATTTCTTCTGATCATTTCTGGAGTGCATTTAATATCCGGGGGTTTAAATTTAACCCCGTTGTTAGGGGATGTTTTTTTAGTAAAATACAGGGGTGTTTTTCCCCCTCCATATACGACAAAATTTCTTCTGGTCCTTTCGGGAAGCGCATTTCATACCCAAGGGTTAATTAACCCTTTTTAGTGGGTGTATTTGAAAGAAAAATACAGGGGTTTTTTTAAACCCCCATATACAACAAAATTTTTTCCCTGGCCCTTTTCTGGAGGGGCATTCATACCCCAAGGGTTAAAATTAAGCCTGTAATTGGTTTTATATGTAGTAAAATACAGCTTTTAAGGGGGGACCTTTCGGGGATACACGAAAAGACACAAAACAGAGTGAGGCTCGACGCGGGCCCCAAACCCCCGGGTCCCTTTTTTTTGGGGGGAAACCCGACCCTTTAAAAGGGTTTCGGCCCCCAAACCAAAGACTGAAAACTAACTGAATACGTGGGAACACAAGACACAACAAACAAATACAAAACCCAATAAGGGAACTTCGGGCAAAAAGGTTTGGGCAGCAAGCGGGCACCGAAATCCCAAAATTTCGGGAGACAGAGAAAAAAAAACGAAAAACCGACCAAACCCGGTAACGGTTCGTGCAATGCAGTACAAAATCGGGAAAGAAAAAAAGCCCAGAACCCAAGCAGAGTCAGGAAACCGGGAAAAAATCCAACAAGAAAACGGGAAAAGAAAAAGGTATGGGAAAAAAACCCAATAAAAAAAGGCACGGGGGGAACAGGTAAGGGAATCCTTAAATGGGGAAACGGGGAAAACCCAGAGCAGGGGTTTCGGGGGGAAAAGAACACAAAGCCGGATGGGGAAACAAAGCGGGTAAAACAAAGGGGAACACAGTTTAATTTAAAAGGGTGCTGGGGAAATTTCCGGGGCCACAGGCGTTGGCCAGTAATCAATTAACACCGGGGGAAAGGAAAGACCCCATTTCCCACGGGGTAGCTAAGAATCCAAAGTAAAAATTTTAAAAAACCCCAACTTTTCCCCGCGCAAGGGCCCTTGGCCGGCGACCAAACTCAAAAGCGGGGGGCCCTTGTGGGGCCCATGATCAAGAAAACCGCGTGTTTTTTCCCCCCCTTTAATCCCCGACTAAATTTCTTCGGGGTTTTCGGAGCGCTTTTTCATATCCAAGGGTTAATTAATCTGTTTTTTTTAGGGGTTTTAATTTTGGAGTGAAATACGGGGGGGCCGTATTTTTTTTGGCCCCAAATTGCCCCCAATTTCTTCTTTTTTTTTTCTTTTGGGCTTTTTTTATATCCAAGGTTAATTTTCCTCTTTTTTTTGGGGGTTTAAATTTTTGGAGTGAAATACGGGAGTGAAAATTTTTCTTTTTTTAAATTTTTTGGGCCAAGATTTAAATTTTAATTCCCCTTTTTTGAGGAAAAATTTTTGGGGTAAAAACCAGTTTTGGAAAATTCGGGGGCCCAACATACATCTCCAATCCAGCTGGGGGAATTGCAAATTTGTGGAAACAGTTAATTTTTTTCTTTTTTTGTGGTTTTTCTTTTTAAATGCTGATAAAATGTAGACCCCCCCCAAAAGAGTGGAAGGTGTCATAAAGAAATTTTTTCTTGAAACCAATCTTTTTGGGCCATTCTTTTGATCTTTAAAGGTCCCCCTTCATTGGCAATAACCCTTCTTTGGGAAAAAAAAGCCAAAAAAGAAACAGGATTTTGGAAAACAAAAATAAGTAAATGGAATGTTTTGAAAGTGTTCTGTGTTTTGTATTTATTTTCCCCCAATTTAAAAGAAGGGGAAAACCAAACATAGTGGCAATGCCCATAGAGTGGGTGGAGGGTGGAAACACCCATTAAAAAAACCACAGAGTGTCGACTGAAAAGTGCTCATTGGGGCAGCACATGAGGAAACTTGGTTGTGAAGGGGGCCCAGCAGCATCAGAAGGCAACGTAATGGGCCTTTTAAAAGAGGGGGGAGGGTGGGGCATTTTTCCAGTCCCTGGTAAAGATGTTGGGTGGTAAAAGGGAGAAAGCGGGCAGAAATTGTGTGGAATCAGGGGGGTGGCAGCATCAAAAAAAGTACTAAAACCCGGGTAGCCAAAAAAAATCCGGGGTTTCGGGCGGGCTCCAGGTGCTGCTCCCCTAGTGGGAAACCTAAATCACTACGAGGTAAGAAACCCTGCTCTTTTCCGACAATTTTCCAAACTCAGGTTCGCTGTTTGGAAAGCTTTTTACTGCTCGAAACCCCCCCAAACCCCCCCAACAGCACCTGGCAGTGGAAAATTTAGCGTTAAATGAACCCCCCGGGTTCAAAACCTGCAATAAGGGGATGGCCCCTTGGCCAATGGGCAGGGGGCCCAACTGACTACAAAGGATTCTCAAATAGTAGCAGTTTTCCCCCCGTCTTGGCAGGTAAAAAATGCCCCCATTTAAAAACGGTAAGGGGGGGGAGACCAAAAGCCCATCCCCTGCGGAGGGTGCCCTTTTCCGCTGAAAAAAAAGCCAGGAAAACCCGAAAGCAGGGGGTTTATCTCCGCAAATGACTCTGAGGGACTCCCTTCCCCATCTCCACGTAAAACTCCCCACAGTGTGCCCCGGGGTCATTTTCCCCTCGTTTTCCCTAATCCCCCGGTTGACCCCTCTCCTCTCCTGTCACCTGAATAAAAAAAAAAACTCATTCGCCAAACACTGCTTGTGCTCCCCAAACTTTTCCCCCCTCCAGTTCTGCCCCCCCCTGGAAATCATGTGGGCCATGAATTATCGCCCCCGTTTTCCAGTTTCCCCCGACCAACCCGATTTAGCACATCCCGTTTCCCGGACATGAAGCATTTAAAAGCCGTTATTTCATCCCATATCCTGGCGACTTACAAAAAACGTGTTCTCCTCAAAAAGGGTGAGCAAAAAGGCAGGTGTCACGGATGAGCTTCCACCCGGCCCGACATCAAAATTTCACAGGGGAATACTTGATCATCAAAAAATCTTAATGGCCTTTTTTGTTCAACAAATTTTCCCCCTGTTTATCATTTTCCCCCTGTTTTATCAATTTCCCCGTTAATATATTTTTTTCATGTTTTATCAAATTTCCCCCCTCCAAAAAAAATTTTCCCCCTTTTTAAATATTTATTCCTGTTCATAAAATTTCCCCCTGTTCATTTAATTTCCCCTTTTTTTTTCTGTTTATATTTCTCTGTCTGTTTAGCTCAAGGGTGTAAATTTGGGGGCGTAGAAATGGCAGAAGTGAATTGGGCAAGTTTCCTTTCCATTCCTGAACGGTGCGATCCCCCCACTTGAAAAGGGGGACTGCAGTACCACCCAAATTTAACAGAAAACACGGTCAGCTTTTGCACTTTGGGATGGCTAGACCATACTGTGCTTTTCTTGGGAATGCTCGGGACGACTGGGTTTGGGACCATGAGTGCCCCAGGACCGAGTTCCGGGCCGGGAGATATTTAAAAGGGCAGGGGGTTGGGCCCTTTTTGGCCCGAGGTGGGGAAGCTTTGGGCTGCCTGAAAATTTGGGGGCAAAAGCCCCTGGGTTTCAACTGCGTTGCTGCGACAGGATGGGCCCCCAAAAACTTTAGACCCTTTTCCCCCAGGCCCCCTGATGGGAGCGCATGAAGTTTTATGCCGGCTGTGGGCCCCAAAGTTTGGCCCCCGGGAAAGTTTACTTTTCTGCCCACAGACGACATATAGCCATGTATGCCTCCTCTGGTGTCTTTTCAAAAAACTGTTTACAAACCCCCGAGGAGGTGATTTTTTCCACCCCAAAGCTCCCCACTGACCCGACTGTTACCGTGCTGCCCCCGGGGGGCCCCTGTGCCCCTACTTTTTTGGGGCCTGCAAAGTGGGTGGTCTAAATCGTGGCCTTTTTGGGTCCCCCAAAACCCCGCACTGCGGCCCCCCCTGCTGACCCCCAGCCCACACTACTGAAAAAGCGGGCTGCGCCACGGCCCCGACAAAGCAAGCTGCCGCCTTTTTTCCCAAGAAAAATGATGAAGCCCCTTCCCACAACCCCTTGGTCTGGGTCAGCTCCCTAGCATCAAAATGGCTTTCAATACCCCCGTATGCCCGGCACCCAACTTTACTCTCCGGCCCCCGACATTAACTCTCTACTGTCCCAAGATCCCAAAATTGTTTTATCGCCAAATCCCCCCTTCTTTTTCCTCCATCTCCTAAAACTTAATGTAAAAGAAAAAATGAATGCTTCCCGGGCCCCCAACAAAAAAGGGAGTGAGGGGAAGGGGACGCGTAGGGCACCACTTTAACCCCCAGAAAAAAGGGGGGACAAGGAGGATGGGGTGGGCCCAAATTTTTTCCCTGTGGGGGGAACTTTTTGCCTTTTTTTAACTAGGGGAAAACCCGAATACCCCTTTTCCCCCCGCCTTGCTTTTCTTTACCCAGCTCCAAATGGAAACGGGTACATCGAATTTAATGTTTGCCTGTCACCCGCTGTCCAATCCTTTAACGGGGTCCCCCTGTACAGAGCCCGACCACTTTTTCCCAAAATAACCCCCCCCGCAAATCCCCCCCCCCCCTAAATCCCCTACTATTTTTTCCCCCCTTCCCGCAAGAAGCATTGGGTGTCTTTCCCCCCTTTTGCTGCCCAAAATGTCCCAAAAAAGTTTGCCCACTGTATGTGGGCAGAGGCCACAGCATATAGTAGGTTTTTCCCCGGCTGTTTGGGGAAACGGGAAAGGACAGAGGGTTGGGGTTTGGGCAGGTGAGGGCCCCCCCACCTGCTCCCCGGGCCCTGCCCAAATAAGGGGTTGGGGTCTCAAACCCACCCCCACTTTTTGGGTAGGGTTTGGGCCCGATGTCCCTCTGGAGAAAGTGGATGGGCCCAGTCAACCATTCGAGAAAAATTATCTTGGGGGTCAATACAAAGGGTGCTAGATGACAAGGAAACTGTGGCCCCCCCGCGGGGGGACCCATGCCCGTGACGTCCCCATACTGTGGGGCGAACTGGGGGCCCGGGTCCAGGAACCTACTATGTTTTCTTTGACGCTATTGAAATATCTTTGGGCCCCCAACTCGTTTTTTTTCCCCCTGTCGCTGACATGACTTTTGTCAGGCTGCGTTCCCACTTCAAATTTTTTTTTGGGCTTTTTGGCCCCCCGAAATGCCCAAGGGGAATTTTTGGGGTTAGGTGAAGCGATTCCCACGAGCGGCCCGGGTTTTCCATGTGGCCCTGTCAAAACTAAAACACGCATTGTATGAAAACCCAAAACCCTGCTCCCAAAGCATTTTTTAGCAAAGGCACAACGACCTAACAGGCTCCCCTGCAGCCTGGAAATAGCTGTTTAAAGGCTTTTGCCCCCAAAAAAATTTTGGGGCAAAACAAAATTTTTTCGGGAAAAATTTGGCGAACTCGGGGGAATCAAATTTTTGAGAAATTCGCCCATCTCTAGTCTTCACCATAGTGGAGTTTGGAGTTGTGGACAGGTTACTTTTATACGGATAACAAGTTCACACAGGTACTATTACTACAGGTAATGAGTGGAGCAAAGAGGAGCCTCTTAAAGAAGAAGTTACAGGTCTGTGAGAGCCAAAAATCTTGCTTGTTTGTAAGTGACCAAATACTTATTTTCCAACATAATTTGCAAAAAAATTATTTCAAAATCAGACAATGTGATTTTCTGGATTTGTTTTCTCATTTGGTCTCTCATAGTTGAGGTCTACCTATGATTAAAATTACAGCCCTCTGTCATCTTTTTAAGTGGGTGAACTTGCACAATTGGTGGCTGACTATATATTTTTAATATATAAAATAATATATAATAAAATAAAAATGTTATGTTTTGTGTGACATATAGGGCCCACAGCAGCTAGGTAGGTATATATAGGGCCCCCAGATGTTAGGTATGTATTTATAGAGACCCTCAGCAGTTAGGTAGGTAAATATAGGGCCCCCTGTAGTTAGATAGGGATATATAGGGCCTGCAGCAGATACATAGGTATATATAGGGCCTCCTGTAGTTAGGTAGGTATATATAGGGCCTCCCAGCAGTTAGGTAGGTATATATAGGGCCCCCAGAAGCTAGATAGGTATATATAGGACCCACTGTAGTTAGGTAGGTCTATATAGGGCCCCCTGTAGGTAGGTAGGTCAATACAGGGCCCCTAGCAGTTAGGTAGGAATTTATAGGGACCCCCAGCAGTTAGGTAGGTATATATAGGGCCACCTGTAGTTAGGTAGGTATATATAGAGACCCCTCAGTTAGGTAGGTAAATATAGGGCCCCCTGTAGTTAGGTAGGGATATATAAGGCCCGCAGCAGTTACATAGGTCTATATAGGGCCTCCTGTAGTTAGGTAGGTATATATAGGGCCTCCCAGTAGTTATGTAGTTATATATAGGGCCCCCCAGCAGCTAGATAGGTATATCTAGGACCCACTGTAGTTAGGTAGGTCTTTCTAGGGCCCCCTGTAGGTAGGTAGGTCTAAACAGGGCTCCCAGCAGTTAGGTAGGTATTTATAGGGACCCCCAGCAGTTAGGTATATATAGGGCCCCCTGTAGTTAGGTAGATATATATAGGGCCCACAACAGTCATGTAGGTATATATAGGGCCTACTGTAGTTAGGTAGGTATATAGGGTCCCCAGCATTTAGGTATGTATATAGGGCCCCCAGCAGCTAGATAAGTATATATATAGACCCCCAACATTTAGGTAGGTATATATACAGGGTCAATCATAAACAAAATGAAACAACACAACTCACCAACTCCTATAATCCATATTGAATCAAGCGGGAAATGTAGCGAAGGGTGCTCGGATCCAGTCCTCAGACAGAAGGTGAACAATCCAAAACACGCTAGTTGTAATCCAGCACATCCAGGTGAGAAAATATATACACGTTTTGGTCAAAAACAAGTTCTTATTCGTGGCATAGATCTATGATACGAATAAGGACTTGTTTTTGTCCGAAATGCGATGGTTTTTCAGCCTGATGCTGGGGGCATTTACACCCTATACTTTTTCTACTATATTTTAATGAAGATGAATTAAACTTTGAAGTTTTATATATATTTTCTCAACTTCGGGTGTGCTGGATTACAACTAGTTTGTTTTGGATATATATAGGTCACTCAGCATTTAGGTATGTATATATATATATATGGCCCCCCAATTTAAAAAAATAAATAAATTATGTTACTCACCTCTCCTCTCTTCTCCCGCTGGGGCACCAGTTCCGGTGTCTACTAAGCCTAGTGATAAGCTTAGGGCCTAGTATAGGCAGCGGCACGATAATGTTATTACATCTAGCCACTGCCTCCAGTGGCTGAATGGCCTGGATGAGTGTATTGTGGCCGTTCAGCCTCTGACGCTGCCTGCTCCGCGCAGGTGGCGGCAATTGCTGCATCACTGGGTCTATGTGACCTAGCGATGCAGCTGAGTGGCGAGGGGGCCCTATGGGTCAGAGTCATAGGGGGGCCCTATGGGTCAGAGTCATAGAAAGGCAAAGAAGTGGACATCCTTTGGCTACATCATACAATGATGGCTGCTTCATTGAAACCATGCGGAACTGGATGATGAATGCCACACAACTCCAGGCACATTTAAGGGAGATGAGATGCACCCAATTGTCACATCAGACCATTCGTAACCGTTTATATCAGTGTGGTCTGCGTGCTAGATGACCAGCAAGGGTACCTGACCGGTACCTGACCTGGCTTATACATTGCACTCTCCTTGATGTCTCCAGTATTGTTGGCAGCATCATTTCTGCTCAGAGTGAACCTACTTTCATCACTGAATAGCACTGAGGACCACTGGTTTACAATGAAGCAGTCATCAGTGTGTGATGTAGCCAAAGGACATCCACTTCTTTGCCTTTCTGAGAGCATCCTGCTGAAAACTTAGCAATGGTGAGGTAATGTTGATCAATTGTAAGGTATTGTCTTGGTCTCAAAATGTCAAAATGTGAACAAAATGATAAGGAGGACTGTTTAAATCCCAATTCAAATTGATCCTCTAAATTTATTGGGCGATTTATTGGAAATTTTGCCGTTAAAGGGGTTGTATTGCTACAAAGATCATGTCTCAGATTATGGGGACAGTAAAAATAAGCACTTTTGTAATTAGGTTGCATTACCTCTGTTCTATTTCTGCTGCTGCTGGTCGGGACACGCCCCTGGCCGGATCCCACCCTAGATACGCCCCTGCACTGTGATTGGCTGGCTGACATTTCATTCAGCCTGTTGGGAAACGCCCTGGGCACGCCCCTGCACTGTGATTGGCTGTCTGCACACTCTGTGTTTACTCCTTTCTGAGCTGTTAATAGTGAAACAAAGGGCTGCAGCCTCAATACTCCTCTCCAAGCTCTAAGGTGAATGATCTGACTAATTACTGACTATGTAACTCATAGATCCCCTCATATGACACAGTGTTACATCCTCTGTTCTCTCCATATAACACATAAAACACATTCCTGGCTGATAACAGGGGGAGGGGCAGTGTACATCAGTCATACATTCTCCTGTCTGATAACAGAGGGGTAGAAGGTGGGGGGGGCAGTGTGCATATCTTACATGTGTTTCCTCAGGCTCTGTGTATATAACTGCATATACCACAGCAAGGAGCTGGTGGAGCCTTAAGGCTGCAGACATAAGAAGCATGCAGGAGGCTAAAGAGCTTTATATCCCGACAAGCTTCTGCATCATACAAAATGATGATGTCACAGTTCTTCAGTGAGTAGAGACACGCCTCCTGGCAGGAGAGACACGCCTGCTGAGAGGAGAGACTCGCCCCTGGATTTCAAATTCAATCTCATAGAATTAGCTGAAGAACACAAACAATTCAAACGATAAAACCCCTTTAAGCTCCTTATTAGAGATCAGAAAATTGTGCAAAAAGTACTGAGCCATTAAATAGTTTGAAATGTGCATTCTAACATTAAAAGGGTTTTGCCACAAAGTAAAATTGACGTGTTGTTTGTAAATTAAATAATAAACATTTTCACCATTCATCATTATTCAAAATTTTCTACCATTTTTGTTTTATCTGCTACCTTAGTGATGCATAATGTACAGCTCGTCTCCAAGGGGTATGCGACCAGGGGCGAGAGCTCCTCACTCTTGCCGCCCATGCTCAGACATCACCTCTCCTCTCAGGCAGCTACTGTCAGTCTCTTCCCTACCTATTTATCACACTACTCTGCTGAGCGAGTGTTCAACCCCAGGTGCTGTCATTCTACTCCTGTCCTCTGTACTCCTTAGTAATTAGTCAATCAGTATAAATAAATGAAAAGAAAACCCTGTAAGGGATAGTCTCATTTAGTTCATTTAAAAAAAAAATTCAAGGAATTTTATGTTCATCCTGAAATTTCAATCAGAATCCAAACATTGATAACTTTTTGTGAGTAGTGTAATTCAAAAAGTACTAAAATCTACTTTCTTTCAATATCTCCAAATTCAGCACTGTCTCCAGAACATTATGTGGTCTAAGAAAACTCTTCTCATGTCACATTTCTTCAAATTTATTTATGACACTAAAGGATTTTAAAAAAGGCTTATCATTGACACATCAACTCCTTAGCAACCTATCCACTTCTGATCAATTTCCACATGTGTTAAAATGGGAGACAGATCTTGGTGCACAATTTTCTCCCAAGGATTGGGCCTATGCCAATTTGGTTTCTGCAAAGTTGTCAAATTGTATAAATCAATTGTATAGAGAGATTATGAAGAAGAATCATCTAACATGATACCTCCCACCAAGCAGGATCTCCCACTTATTTCCTGGTGCTTTGAACTTCATTTGGGCCGATCAGTACACTATTGCATATGTGGTGGAGTTGCCCTATAGTCAATTAGTTCTGGATGCCAATAAAGAATTTTCTGACAGAAATTACAGATATTAAACGTGTCTTGTCCCCAGAATTAGAGATATTAGACATGGGATATGATAAGTTTGATCCGTCATTGCATATAGTTATTTTTCATGCACTCATTTGTATTAGAGTGACTATCGCCCACTTGTGGAAAGACTCTTCTTTGCTTTCAGACATCAGGAGAATTAATTCTAATTGGCAGATGCCCCTTATGTCTGTCTTAAAAAACAGAAGTAATAGTCTATCTGGACCAGTTCTATATACTTAAAACCCCTATCAATCTAGCTTCAATACAAACTTCAGAGTCTTACATGTTCCCCCTTTTTCTGCTGTTTCGCCTTTTATGGTCAATGGTTTAATATCTTACTTGTAAATGGCAATCTTTTCCTCTGCTCATTGCTATATGTAGATGGATATTATCGGTGTAAAGAACGTTGCATTATTAATATATGTTACAGAAGCTGGATATGTATGTTATTTCTCTATGGCTTGCCCAACTTATTTAAATGTTTAACCCCTTAATGACCGTCATCTTTTGGCGTCGGGCATTTCAGGTCATTCGTCTACAGTGATGTCTTTTGCCATTGCTGCAGACATCAAGTTCTACGGCTCCCGGCGCCACAGCAGCGCTGAGAACGGAGCTGTACTTTACAGCCCTGTTCCCAGCATAGCCTCTGCTCCCCAGCGCTTAACTCTTTGATTTTTCGCGGTTCGTGACTGCAGCATAATAAAAGGGCTTTCCCCTGCTCTGTCAGGTGATTGGGACTTCCAGTGACCTGACAGAGCCTGGGGAATGGCTGCACAGTCAGCCCTGGGGACCTAGAGTAGCACCAGGGCTGTCTGTGTAACAAGCCAGTGATCAAGGCAGACTGTGTGCTGCCCTGATCGCTGTTTGTGTCAAACTGACACGGATTATGTATTATACACATAATACATAATATATGAATACATATACAGTGATAAATATATGTGAATTTACTAATACATTATTAAGTGTAAAAAAAAAAAATTAAAATGGTTATCGCTTCATGGTATTTAAAAAAAATGTTAAAAAATATAAATAAAGTGTCGAAAACAATAAAGTAAATAATAAAATAAAAATAAATATTTAATAAAAAATAATTATGCATACATTACACACACACACAAACCTACACATATTAGGTATCCACCGACCGTAATACCCTGTAGAATTAATCTACCATGTTATTAAGTGTGAAATGTGGATGGTGTAAAAATAAATTTAAAAACAAATTGAAAAAAAGATTGAAAAAAATTCTACAATAATTTATAAGTGAACTTAAAACTATTCCCCTAAAAAGTACAACTTGTCCCGAATAAGACAAGGCCTCAAACAACAGCATCACTGAAAAATAAAAAAGTTACTGTTGAAACGCAAAAACTAAAAAAATGTGCTGGTTATTTTTGGATATTACAAACCATTGCTATTCCATTGCTGAGGATGGGTCAGGCTCAGTTCACACAATATTTAGACTTCATACGAATCTGTGTTTTATTTTAATACAGGTACACATGCATTTAAAGAAATCGGTACATTTTTCAATCCGCCTATAAGTGAATACAATTGTATGAAAAAAGAAATCTCTAGTATTTTTTTTTTTTTTAAACATGGATACTAGTGTTACATGTTAATATTTTATAGAACTGCAAGAACCCAATGGACCCCTTTGTAGTCAATGGGTTCTGTTGGGGGCCATTGTTGTCGAGCGTAATGAATGGAACCTCCAGCGTAGATGAACCAGGCCTTCCATCCATGTTTTAATGGCATAAGAGGATATTGAACTTCCAATCACATTGAAATACAGCATGTCAGATTAACGTAATACATGAACATTTACTTGTATTTAGTTACAATTTAAGTACTACTGTATATGCCTGACTTATAATGCAAGATACTATGACTATCATTACTGAAATAGACTGTACCGTACAACCTGTTAAAAGTTAAATAAGAGTAATGTATAAAATGTAAGGATCTCATATATTTATCTTTTGTTGATTCTAAAATTAAAAAGTTATCACCTGTTTCTCTGATCTCCACGTCCCCACATAATGATGCACCACAAAATAGTGGTGAAGACTGACGTCACATTGCAGAGCCAAGACAAGAACACAGGACCCCAGACATACTCTACAACAAAAGATGCAGTATGGGTACCACAACCCCACAAGAGGGCAGAGATGATGACTGAAAGCAGGAAACATCCACAACCGCGCCACTGAATTGTTGGTTGTCCTGTAAAAAAAGGCAAAATCAAATAACAAACTCAAAATAGAAAATGAGTTATAACAACCACTACCACCACTCTGCTACATGAGATCAGCCACAGAGGTCTTCTGGAGTCCTGACATCAGCAAATCAGGGCTGTTTTAAGGTGCTTTATTTTGCCAGCATGAAGGGGGCCTAAACACTGGGCAGATGGTTTTAATGTTATGGCTAATCTGTGTGTATAGGAAATATCTCTACTGCTCACTCTAGGGTAAGTTAATCACTCTGTCCCAGATGTTAAGAATTATTATTATTGCTGTATGTTCAATAATATTTTGAAATGTAACATAACAAGCAAAAGACACATCGGATAACATATTACTGCTAATCCACTTATGCCTAATTTTAATAATTACAGCAGTGCAGCATTATAGACAATGAAGCAGTATAGCAGTTTGCAGAAAGAAAGATCATGTGATATGTGATAGACTGCAGAGAAAAGACAACGTGACATTGCTGAAAATAAAGCAATGTGCAGGGAAATGTTCTTCTATGATGACTCAGACAAAACTGAAAAGTCACGCACGCACAAACACTGATTCATGCTGTGTACGATGGATTGCAGAACTGTAGAAGATCATTCACAGGAATGATCCAAGGTCTTGTTAATAACATCTATGGACTAAAAAACAACAGACACAAAATTGTAGAAAGGTGACTGGTCAAAATCCGTCTTTCTTAACAATCATGTGGTTAGAAATCATGTAACCATGAGGTTATAGGGTTAGGTGGGACCTGTAACACTTAAAAAATGGCAGCTTTCGTACAGCATTATGATTGTCATAATTCTTAAATTGGCCACAGCAAATTAAAGAGGAGTATAAATAAAATGCTCCCACAAAAAATACCTTAATTCTCATTGTGGAGAGATGGCATGGTATGCACGGTCATCTCTCCATGACTACCAGGAATTGAGCTATTCCATCACAATATTTATAGGGGTCCCAGTTTCTAGATTCCCTGACATGTCAAAGTCACAAGAAGACTCCAGTTTACAGAAGACGATTTTAAAGCTGTAAGAATGGTAGAAAACTGTTCTTTACATATTAGCAACAAACAAGGGCGAGAATATTTTACTTTTTACTAGGCAAGTAAGAGGTTCTATGTTTGTACACTTTTAGGTAAGAGGCACATAGTTTGTAAGAAAAGATGTGGTAGATTAATTAAAATTATTTCCTTTGCCCCATTGACGAGACACTTTAGGTTCTGAGATTTGTGTTCCAACTGAGCATCTGTAATGCATCAAGTATGCCCTGCTGTAGTGCCTATAAAAGTGTAAAGCATCTTTCTGTATGGAATGATGATCGCCTTAGCAGTGCTACCACTCACCTGTGTCTTCTGTCTCAATGATTGTAAGAGAAGATGTAGGAGAAGCAGGAGTTACTTTTGCTGTCAGTATCTTCACACACTCTCTTTCCATACTTTATATGATCAGAATCTTCCCTGTCTTCCTCAGCAGTGTTTGTAAATCAGTTTCTACTACTTCATCACACAATTCCCCTCTCTTTTCTGCTGTCTATTTATACTCTTTATACTAATAGCAAAGGATCAGTTACAGATCAAGGGATTAATTAAGATCTTCTCAACAGATTGTAGACTACATGCATAAACCTTAAAAGCATATGTTATCTCACATAACCCGTGATGTTGGTTCATCAATAAGATGCTCTAACAAATAAGGTGGTGTTATGAGTTTCCCCACAGCCTGCATATCTGGCCACAGGCGCACTTATGTCCCCTGTCCCCGTATGCTTCCGGGAATGAGGGGCTCCACGGTCTGCATGTCGGGCTACGGGTGCACTTGTACTGCCGACCGGGACTCACCTTTCCATGCTCCTGCTCACCTGCTATCCTCTGTCAGCCAGTGTGCATGTTCCGGCCTTCTAGGGCGCACATGCAAGCTCAGTGAAATTAAAAGGGACAGCACGCTAGTAATTGACTAATTCCTGGCGCCGACCTTATATCTCCTGGC
Source organism: Phyllomedusa bahiana (assembly GCA_025379985.1). NCBI lineage: Eukaryota > Metazoa > Chordata > Amphibia > Anura > Hylidae > Phyllomedusa > Phyllomedusa bahiana. Next base: position 2,100 of record JAODAL010018719.1, on the reverse strand, counting down.
CACCTCCACTGCTCCTTTGCCAGATCTACAGTGCCCTGAATCTTAGAGGAATCATTACGTACTGTTCTTGTCTTACGGTGTACCCAGACCTCTTCCTCCATCCACTGACCACATTCCGTTTGCTGCCTGACCTGACCTTCCTGCCTGTCCCCGACCACGAGTCTGCCTTGCAATTTTGTACCATGCTACACCTCGCCCACCAACGCAAGCAAGTCACATCAGGGGTAGTGACCTGGAAGTCCATTGCCACAGCAAGCCCAACAAGAGTTGCAACAGGCTCTGGTGAAAGTTAGGGGCCCCTTAAACTCCATTCCCTGACGTGGGTCATAAAACCGCTTGCGGTGGTACTGTGGATCCATGCACAAGCGGTCGTTACCGTCTACTCCAGTGGCCGTTAGAGGTGCACAATTAAACTAACAAATTGTTACATCTCTCTCCTTGCTCCCAGACCACCTCTTTTCATCTCATCAATGTGTGTGCTGCTTTCTCCTGCCAAAGCACAAAGCAATTCTGGTGGTCTTTTTAAGTTTCTAGCTTACAAAGGATATTCCCATTACACAAGTTGATGGCATATTAATAGGATATGCCATCAATGTGTGAAAGGCACAGGTCCCATCTCTAGAACCTCTATCTTGGAATCAACAGGTGGTTGGAACCATTGATTTCAATGATTTATGTTAAAAATGAAGAGCTTCCAGGGCTGTTCTCGAGATAGGTATGGGTCCCATAAGTGCTATCCACACTGATCACACATTGATGGTATATCCTATAAGTCCTATGTGGTTGTTATTTTACTACCTTTCACAGTCTTGCTCTCAGAGGGTTAAAGTTGCTACCTTCATTCCTTAAGGACTTCTTCATCTTTTCCTCTCATTATTTGCTTTTTTCCTGTATTAATCATACCTTTCAGTGGCTGATTTCTTTGGATGCTGCCTATGAAACGCCATTGTAAACTTAGGGGCAAATACTGTATGTACAGTTTTTAGGAAAGTTCTATTTTTGTGGAAACATTTCATTATTGAACAACTGTGCTGCCTGTGAATCCAAAATGTTAATAAACTTAAATACTTAAGAAAGTAATATATAATTATTTGGCGACCCTTAATGTGCAAAATAATTATACAACTAAATGAAAACTGAATTTGTATGTCACTTGTTTATTTTTATCTGTTAGGGTATGTTCATTCGACATATTTGCAGGGCCTACTTCAGAGCATAATTGGACCAAATTACACCCAGCAAATACAGTAAAATCATTTGTTAAGTTCAGCACTCACTGAGTGCTATGTAAAATCATTGTCATCATTTAGACAACAAGGATTTTATGATCGTTTTTCTTGCCGCCTACAGTGCACCCGTAAAAAGAAGTGTTCTGTGATGCCAAGAAATGCAAATAATAGGAGGCAGAGAGCTGGCTTATATTGAAGGTACGCACTTTTGAAGGCGTATTGAGGCACGTACTTGTATGCACCACAATATGCCTTGTGAGAATAAAAAAAAATTACAAATAAATGTTGAGAACATTTCAATTAATAAAAAATCAGTGACCAATAAAGCCACCTTTCTTTTCAATAACAGTCATAAGTCTTTCACCCATTGAGTCTGTCAATTTTCTAATCTGTTGACTAGTGTTGAGCGATTGCGTTGGCTATCGAGATCGATCGATAGTCGTTAGTCGGCCGCTATCGATAAGGTTTTTCGATAGTGAGCATCGATTATGCGCGATGACCATTAAAGTCTATGGGAGAGCAACAACACCTTTATTATTACACCCAAACAAGGCTGGAGAAGCTGAAATTAACATCAACAACAGTCAAATGTATACGTGCTACATCTTAGGCAACACACTTAGGTTATAAAAGTCACAGAAAAAAAGTCACAGACCATTTACTATCCCTGTCTTGTACCACAGCCTGACCCTTAAACCTGCATCACCCATAAATTAAAAAGTGCCAGAAGGCAGTATGATTTGAACCATCATGTTACTTGAACTGGACATTGAATATCCCTGTCCTGGAACGCAGCATGAGCCCCAAACCTGCATGACCCCCACATTTAAAAAGTGCCGGAAAAAGGAGTCTTTAACCACCATTTTTTTTG
>JAODAL010018718.1:0-74008 GCA_025379985.1 Phyllomedusa bahiana | reverse complement strand
GCAAACAGGTCTGTACCCCATAGCGACCTGAGGAGCTGATGCAGCTCAAAAAAGAGGGATATTCAGAATAGGTAGGCACGGGTAAATGGACACACATTGAAAAAGTGACTTGTTTTACAAGATTTTTAAACCCCTAAAAAGCAATCCTTGTAGTGAGACAACCCCTTTGATGTCCCTTTTTGACTTGGTATATAAACTTGCATTAATAAACGTATTATGTTTCCTAGCTGCAGGTTAGGCTACATTGCACATGTTATTTTTTTTTCTGTAACCGGGACCACATATGTTATCGAACCTACCAATCCCCCAAAATCACGAGGCTCCAGCAAAGAGAGGAGATCTCCTGGACAAGGCTGCTAGCTGTGGACACGTGAGTGCCATTTTTGTGCCTGAGCTTCCTAAGGCTGAGTTACTCAGTGGACTGTATGAAGCTGTCAAAAGGTAAAAAACTTTTTTTGTTCCCCTAGCCAACCAATCGGGGCTTCCGTCCAATTTTTTTCATAGCATATTTGAAAAAAAGCTTTGTCAAAAGGGGACTTTTCAGTCTGGCTTTGAAGGCTGCTTTGTGCTAGTTTAGACCTGATTTTTCAGCCTGGATTTGGTTTTTTGGATCTTGATTACCTGCTGTTTTGTTACTGCTTGGATGTGGATTAGGGTCTATTTTATGCTGATCTGGTTGGAACATTTTTTTTTTGTTCTCTATCAATTTCTATTGCCATTTTCAGCGTGGAAACAGTGGTGAAACCACCTCAAGAATTGCCATGTCCGTCCTTTTTAGTGCGTTACTTTTCCAGCGCTGAAAAAAATAAAAGCCCAAAAAAAAAAAAAAAAAAGAAAAAAAATGTGTTCCCTGTGACATTGTTTTTTCACAGAAAGGGAAGATCTCTCCTTAGGGAGAGCGCCTATATAGGTGTGTGAAAACTCAAAATTGCCTTTTGCATCCACAAGATTGCATTCACAAAAGGCAATTTGAGAAAAGGGGCTGAGAAGCTCAAGCCCCCTTTTTGGTGTAACAATTCCCCCTATTTTTCTTTTGACCCACGGGTCTTTGGAAAAACAAAAAAAAAACGGCTGTTGCAGATGGGGATCTGGCTTTGGGTAAATATCCCTTTTTGCTTTCAAAAAACTCAGTGGGGCAAAAAAAATTGAGGATGTTTTAATCCAATAGAAGCGCTTTGGGTGCTTAGTCCTTTTTCCCTAATGCCTTGTGATTGCAGATGCTTCGTGGAGTGCAAAAGGGAATTCGAATCTCCACACACCTTACAGGTGTCTCCCTAAAAGAGATTTCCCCTTTTTGAGCCACTATTTCCTCCACTCAGTCAAGCCGCATCCTTCTCTGTACTGACGAGGGGCAAAAAAAAAAAAAGGGTGTCTAGGGGTGATGCTGGCTTGGGTAAATATCCCTTTTTGCTTTCAAAGACCCGTGCGTCAAAAGCAAATTTTTGGGTTTGTTCATCCCAATGAGGGGCCGGGGCTTTAGCTCCTTTCCCATAATGCCTATTGTTTCTTCACTAAATACAACGTGAGCGAGCTGATTGTAGTTGGTTTTGGAAGCAGTTCCTGAAGCTGTTTCTGCACAGAATCTGATTCAGAGCAGTGTCAAAACTGTCTAATGTAGTTCGACAACAAAATTCAAAGAAAGATTTTGGGTTTAAAATCCTTGTTTGTTCTGAGAGCTATTCATGTGAATAGCCAGTCTGTGCGGTATACCACAGTGAACTACAGCTCAAACTTTCCACATCACAAGATTTTCAAATCCATTGTATGCAAGAAAAAAAAAAAAAAAAAAAAAATGGGGGGGGGGAGGGGGAGTATAAAAATAAAAAGGGAGTGTGTCAGAAAATTATCTATTGTTTAAGTTTTTGCTTTATGTTTAAACATTTTTTCATTTGGCACAAAAATGTATGATGCTTCCTGTTCTGTAGAGAAAACATTTCAGCAGTCTCTTCATTATCAGTACAGGCAGCATTACACTGAAAGGAGACACCAATGCGTGTAGATAACAGGATGCACCAGTCACAATAGGATATAGTCACAGTTCACCCTCCCCCCCTCTCCCTGCACACTGACTTCTTCCCAGGTCACAGAGGAGGACTAGAAAACTCTCCTATAGAAGTCAGTGGGACCAAGTCAGTCTTAAGTCTCCTATGTGCATGAAGCTGCTGTAAAGTATCTCTCTGACTGCTGGTAAAGCAGTGCAAGCAAGAATGTCTTCCCCACAATCATATATAGACGGGCGAATAGAGAAATCTACAATCAGGAATTAAAAACGACTGAGAGGAAAAGAATATGGATCAGTATCTGGTTTTATCAGGCTTCTGAGCTGATCTTCCTCAGGGTATGTTCACACGGCGCCCTGCACCTGTGCACAGTGCTATGGCCACTGTGTACTTCTAAATAGCTGAGGGCTGACCCCATTCACTTTCATTATGTGACTTGTCACTTTTTTCTCCCAGCGCGCAGTATGTGTTGGGGAAGATGGAGTGTAATCCTAGCTCTCTATGAAACCTATGATTACCATAGTTACAGGCCGTACTTTGGGACATATTGCGGCACAATTACCTCCCGAACTACAGACTAAAAAGACGCAGTGTGAACATCCCCTCAGATTCTGTACTGACAAGAGTAACGCAGGTCAGCCCCATTAAAATAGAGCTAACCCACATCCAAATCAGAGGCAAATACTGCCGCTAGCAACTAGAAATCCTTGGCAGAAGTCACAGGCATCGCCTTTGATTGCTGCAGAGGATAAAACATCAGAATTTCCTGATAAGAAAAAAAAACAGCTGACGTGTTAACTTGTCCTAAGGGTATGTTCACACTGATTCTGACGCCATTTTCAAAACAGCGTCAAAAACGCCCCCAGTTCATTTTCATTGGGTCCTATGTAAGACTGTGTGGCAGTTCACACATGACATTTTTCTGTGCTTCTTTGAGCTCTAAAAAAAGAAGTGTCCTGTCTTTTCTTGAAGCGTTTTCAATGCTGAAAATCCCCATAGGAGTCAATGGAGAGCTGCAAAACCTCAGTGCGGTTTTAGATGTGGCTTTGGCGCCATTTTTGCGCTGCTATTAATCTGTACGGGTGTTTCAGATAGAAAAAAAAGTGTTGGAAAACCTCGTCCAGAACCTGATCAAATCCCCGCCTGGAAAGTGCTGCATCGAGTCGCTTTTCGGATGAGCCTCTCACAGTAGTTTGGCCACTGAAAATTAAGCATCCAAACCAACCACGTGAACGTAGCCCCCCTGAAGGCCACTGGCGAGTGTGACCTATGCTCTAGATCAGGGGTCTTCAAACTGCGGCCCTCCAGCTGTTGGGAAACTACAACTCCCATCATGCCCACTGTTATAGATGATAGAAATGCATGATGGGAGGTGTAGTTTCCCAACAGCTGGAGGGCCGCAGTTTGAAGACCCCTGCTCTATATGAAAAACTAATGAGGTGAATAGGATTGTGGAGCCCAAACCCCACACAGTCCTGCAGGATGAGCCGCAGCCACCATAACAAGGCACAGCGGCACTCCAATGGGTAATAACCTCCCCAGCAGCCACTTATCACCCATCTTTCCCAGGATCAGACAACAGAACTGTGCCGCCCCAGAGGACAGTGACTGAGGGACCTAACTTTACCGCCATCTCCACGGCTCTTATAAGCGAGTTCAGTTCTAATGTAACCTATTTCCGCTGACACCCAGAACCAATACACTACAATGAAGAGCTCTCGGGGAGGCCACTGTCTATAGCGCCGCTATCCCGGCAGCTGCCCGTACAAGACAGGGAACTTACGTGGCCGCAGGAAGTCGTCTACGCTCTCTGTTGATACTCGCAGCACAGCCGCCCAGTGGTAAAACGGTGCCGTCCACTTCCGCGGGACGAGCCTGCGTACGTGCGTAATGACGTGTATATTGGGCGGGGCCAGTATCCTTTCCGGCGTTCAGGGGTTGCCAGGGAGACCCTAGACAACTGCTGTTAGCGGCTGGTACCAGGTAACTGACAACAGCGCGCGGAAGGACGGCTCAGACACCATGGTGAGTGATAGGATCATAGGTGAAGTAATGGCAGATGTGTGGCTGTCCCCTGTGGGCTGCATTCTGAATGAGCAGTTCATGGGCTTAAAGTGGGTGTCCATTGTGACTATTCATACAGTCTTCTATTACATCTGCTGCTTTGTCCATCTTATAGATGAGTTCAGTACACCCCTATCTAGATACAAATACTATAACCTCATTGATTGGCCTTAAAGGGGTTGTCCAGGACCTATAAAAGCTCATTGGTCCACTGGGGTATGAATAGAAAAAAAGAAGCCCACTCACCTCCATGACGCTCCCGGTCTGTCCTGGTGTCCGGCCCGTACAGCCATCATTCACATGTTATGTGCAGCCAATCAGAGGCCAGATCGGTCACATGCTTGTGACATTGTGTCCTGTGATTGGCTACACATAGCACATGAACGATGGACGTTCACTGTGCAGCCGGGACGTATGGAGCGGCCACCGGGGGCGTCACAGAGGTGAGAAGGCTTCTGTCTATTTCTAATCATGTCCCATAGGACAAACAAGCTTTTGTAAGTCCCAGACAACCCCTTTAAATGTGTATACAATGGTAAATAAAGACTATTACCAAATACATTGCTGTTTTGATTTTGCTTCTCTTAAGATTTAAATTATGTTCACATAGTGTGCCGCAATACGCATCGGTTAGCGCTGTTGAAAGTTCTTGTAAGCGCGCATACTTCCAACACGCAGTGGCACAAGGCGGCTTTCTGCCTCCTATACTTTTCTATCTCAGGTCATTCATTTTTACCGGGAGGAAAATACATAGTAAATCACGGTAGTCGTTCTAGTGATTTAAAGGGGTTTGTTCTCACTACAAGGATTGCTTTTTATGGTATAAGGATCATGCAAAAAAAAGTAACTTTGCCATTATATGTTCCATTAACAGTTGTCCTACTATTCCTAGATATCACTCTTGTATGGGCAGCATACAGCTCATCAGGTCGCTTATTAGCTACAGACAGTTCAATCTCTTCTGATAGGCTTGCCGCACTGGTTGCTTAGATACACGACTTGGCTTCTACTTGCAGCCTAGTGGAAGCCAGTAAACACGCCTCTGAATTCAAAATGAAACCAAGAAAACAGGACTGAAGTAAGATGAATCAATGTAGTGAGACAACCCCTTTAACACAACACTCAGTGCTGAACTTTCTATATTGTAACATATTTGCGGGCACAATCCGTGCCAAAGTACATTCCACAGAAACGCTGTTTGAACATACCCCTAAGAGCAGATCTTATCTCCTACTTTTGCAGACAAGTATCCCCAGTTATCGGCCAACCTCTTTCTGCTCTTACAGGCTGCAGCAGTGATTGGGACGATGACCCTGCTGTGATTCTTATCTGGAAAGACTGGAGCTCATTTACATTATTTACTGAAAAGCTTTATCCCTTTAGATCTCTGTAACCTATGCACTAAAATTTACAAACCTCCTGCACTCATGTCACTGTAATAGGATCACCTAAGAATAGCAGAACTGATATTCCAATCACTGCTATAGAACCACCCACAGCCTGACCGGGAAATGTGAGTCTGTTGCTGTCTCTTTAGGAAACGGCTGTAAAAATCAAATCCACATAATCTGGGATCCCAGTAAAATTTAAAAAAAATTGTACTTGCCCTCCATCCGGTTCCTGGTGCCAGCGCCGCGTCTCCCCAGTCTTCTGTTGACATTCCATCACCCCGGCCGCCAATCAGCAGTAGTCATGTGGCTCTAATTACATCACTGTTCGGAGCTGCTTACTTCTGAACAGTGATATAATTTAGAGGCCCATTTTTAGTGGGGGGAAAACTTTTGCCTGCTGTAGGTTGCCCCCATCTCCATTTGAAAGTGACAGAATGTCAACAGAAGACTGGGGCAACGCGGCGCTGGAACCGGGGGGCCGGATCAAAGGCGAGTATATATATTATTATACTGGCAAAGGTTGTTGCTATGTTTTTATTAGGAGATAGAAAAACCCTTTTTCAGGAGTTTTGTCACCATGTGGTTTCAAAGAGTCACAGCCAACTTCAGAATCACACTTCCTGGTCAGACTGTGGGCTGTTCTATAGCAGTGATTGACATATCAACTATGCTGTAGTACACAAGACTACAGAGCTCTAAGGTGTGAAAACGAGTCCCTATCTTAAACACAGCTCAGTTCATAGAGATTACACACAGCAGGGACAGACAGCAGCTTCCAGCTGATCAAGTAAGAGAGAGGAAAGAGATATTCGGTAACCAAGAGAAACCTGTGTGTAGTCAAAAGAGAGGAAAAATTATTTCTCTTCAACAAAAATGCAATATAAAAAGCAATATATATGGTAATTGTCTTCGTAGTTCGGATGGCACCGTAGGACTCGTGTGACTAATTTGGCGATGCGATGTAAGAGAAGAGGGTGTAAAACTTAAAAGAGGTGTCTCACTACAAGGATTGCTTTTTTATGTTAAAGATCTTGATTAAATAAGTCACATTGCAATATGTGTCCCATTAAATAATGTCACTACCTATTATGAGATATCCCCTCTTGTATGGGCTGCATCAGCTCCTCAGGTTGCAATTGCTTTAGCATACAGACATGTTGAATTTCATGATGGCTGCCAAGCACTGGTTGCTACAGCTAACAGACCTGTTTGATTGCTCATGATTAGGCCTACCTGCACTGGTTGCTATGTGCTAACAGACCATGGCTTCTTACTGCAGCTAGCTAGAAGAAAGGAAACACGCACCTGATTTCATAATGAAACCAAGGATTACAGGACTGTGGTAGAATGATTCAATGAAGTGAGACAAACTCCTTTAAAGGGGTTGTCTCACCTACATTGATTCGTCCTGTTTTCTTGGTGTCAATTTTAAATTCAGGGGCATGTTTACTTGGATTCCAACTAGCATTGCAGTAGGGCAGCCAAGGTATGTAGTTATTGCAACCAGTGCTGGACAGGCCTATCAGGAGCCAATCAAACAGGTCTCGTAGCATATAGCGACATGAGGAGCTGATGCAGCCTATATAACGATGGGTGATATTCTAAGGAATAAGTACGGAGACAATGTTTAATGGAAACATATTACAATGTGACTTGTTTTTACAAGATCTTTAACATAAAACAAGCAATCCTTGTAGTGTCGACAACCCCTTTTTTTATAGTTAGAAATCACAGTACGGGGAATAGACGCACATGTGCCGGAATACAATTCCCGGCCACTGGCCATGGTGTAAGGGCTTGTTCACACGACGTTTTTGTGATCAGGTTTACGGAATCCGTAAAACGGAGCTACAATTGTCAGTGTGATTAACATTGCATTTACTGGCACAATGCGACATCGCTGTTCACACTAGTTGATCGCCGATGCGCTCTTTAGGAATCCGTTTTTAAGGATTGCATTGTCTTATTCTTCTTGCGTTTTACGAATCAGTAATCCACATAGGATATAATGGTGGTGCACGCTTTTGGCATCCGAAAGCGGATACAAAAGAGCAGCCGCAATACATTTGGAGTGCGTTTGGGATCCTTTCGATGCCAAAGACGTATCGTTAAAACGCTTTGGATTTATATTAAATATTAAAATTTTAATATTATGTTGGGTTATATTTAGTTTATAAAATGTATATAAAAATTATTTATATATATGTTATATTAATTATTTATATATATATATTATATTAATATATATATATATATATGTAATAGAAGTATTTATATTTTTATATATATATTACTTTTTGTTATAGTATTTATATATAATATAAATGTTTATATTTATTAAATATATATGATATATAAATATATAATTGTTTAAATGATTAGTTTATAAATGATTGTTATTAATTCCTTTCTAATGGGCGTAGGTTGAAAAACTATTGGTTGATTTAAAAAAAATAAAATAAAATAAAATAGGGAGGGCGGGTTCTAAAATCATAGGTGTATGTACACTTGATTGACACTAGGTAAAAAAAAAGTTTTTTTTCTTGGTCATTGATAGGTTATAGTATATTTGAATTGCAGTTGAATAGGTGAGTTTTAAATAAAGCATTGAAAAAAACGGGATCCGTAAAACGCTGCAAAATTCAATCCAAAACATGGATCAGCTGTTGCGTTTTCTGGATCCGCTTTTTGGAATGCAGTTTGCATCCAGTTTTTGCATGGTTATAAAACACGGTTCCGTTAAAACGCATCCAAAACGGATCCAAAACGTCGTGTGAACAAGCCCTTAGAATTCCTGGTCACCAATCACTAGACAGGGCGGGGAACTGTTGCGATGGAAATAAATTCTAAGCAGAGGGAAGAGAGAGAACAGTGGAAAAGGTACATCATTTGTAATGACAATTACAAAACTATTGGCTGAGGTGGAAATAACCCCTTAAAGAGGTTGTCTCACTACAAGGATTGTTTTTTATATTAAAGATCTTGCAAAAACAAGTCACTTTGCAATACATGTCCATTAACAGTGTCCTACCTATTCAAAGTAGTCATCTCTTGTATGGAGCTATGCATCGGCTCCTTGGTCGATATAGTACAGAGACCTGTTTGAATCTATCCTGAATAGCTTTGCCAGAACTGGTTGCTATAGTACAAGACCTGGCTTATACTGCAGGCCTAGTGGAAGCCTGTAAAACACACACCTGAATTCAAAGTGAAACAAAAGAATATAGGAGCTGAAGTAAGATGAATCAATGTAGTGAGACAGCCCCTTTAAGGACTCCTAGCATCCATTTTTCAACCCACTGAGATAGCTTTTGAATCCACTGTATGTATAGTCAGTGGTGTGCCCACCTTTCCCGCCTTCCTCTGCCAGGCTATGTGAGTGTATACAAAGAATTACACCTACAACAAAATAAAGGCCTATAACGAATGATATTAGTGTATAGCCTCAAAAATAAAACACCTACAAAGGCTACCACAAAAATAACTGAATGACATAAAATAGCACACATTGTTATTATACCTGCATAAGGCCCCATTCACATTGGATCCACCCCCAAACCCTATAGAGATGAATTGGGACTCCTGTTTCTGACGTTAAGGCTCGTTCACACGGCTTATTATGCCGCGGATTGGCGCTGTACTGCGCGCCGGATTTGCGTTCAGTCCGGCGCACAATCCGTCGGAGTCATTACGGTAATTACCCACTGCTCTCATTGGAACAGTGGAATCCGTCGCTCCTCCCCGCTCGGTGATCCGCCGCGGGGGGACGGAAAGTGACTGCACATTATGTAAGGAGCGGACGCGCCGGTAAACAATGCATTGTCTATGGGGCCGTGGAGACGGCCGCCCCAGTCCCGCCCCTTATTCACGGATGGATTTCTGCGCTCAATACGGCCAGCACATATCCGCCGTGAATATAAGCCGTGTGAGCCCACGGCCCTAAAGCTGTCGGTTAAAAAAAACCAAAAAACTACACTAAAAAGCGACACTGAAACCACGTCGAAATACTCGCCAGACAATGTGGATTCAGGATTCAAGTATTATGACGTGTTGTGTGGACATATTCTAAGGCTATGTTCACACGGCTTATTTGCGCACGTATTTCAGCCCGTAATTCGCGCCGTACCTGCGCGAGTACAGTCTGGAATATGGTCCCAATTCATTACGGTAATCCACAGCTCGGCAGGCCCACAAAGGACATTCTTTTTATCACATGGTTCCATGGCTGCGGATTCCGCCGGGATAATGTGCATGTCACTTCTCCCCGCTCGGCGTTGGAGGAAGAGAACGGAACCATGTTCTCTATGAGAAATGTGGATTACCGTAATGCCTGGGATGGATTCAGCGTATTGCAGCGCAAAATACGGCGCGCAATACCGGCTTGCAATCCGTCACCGAATATAAGCCGCGTGAAAAGGCCTAAAAACACCCAAAATTCTTAAACTCTTCCCATCCAACCACATACATGTATATTTTATTATATAGATAATACTGCAAGTCAGACAGTAAATTCCAGAAGGGTATGCTGTTTTGGACACGGTTTTTTTCAGAGCGGTTTTCGGTGCCCTAATCAGGTCCAATGCGTGTCCAACTCCGTTCATTTATTTGATTCCTATTGTAATCAGCGTTTTGTAGTTCATCACATGATGTGCGTTCTTTAGGCGCTTTCATTTGGTCACACACATGTTTTGGGCGCCTGAAAAAGATGTCAAGTGTCATCGTCAATTTTGAAAGCAGATTTTCAGGAACCACTTTTTCGGCGCGTTTTTTAACCCTGTATGGGTGAAGTCAGTGTTGAAAACCTAGTTCAAAAACGCACCGAGATGAAAAGCGGTCTAAACCTTTTCTGAAGAAGCGCACTTCAGGCGAGGTTTTGATGCTGTTTTAGGAGCGGAAACGCTCCAAAAACCGCTTCAAAAAACAGCGTCCAAATAAACGCAGTTTGTCAACTACCATTTAGGCCTCGTTCAACGGCCTCTTCTTTGTCCACGCGGATTGGATGTGCGCATTTTACTCCGCGCGGATTTGCGTGCTAGTACTGGGCGCCAATCCGTCGGTGTTGAGAGTAATTACGGTAATCCACTGTTTTCTCTTAGAGAACAGTGGGATTTCCGTCGCCACTCCCCGCTCGGAGAATCAGCCCGCGGTGGGGGAAGAAAGTAGAAAGTGACAGGCACAATTATTTACGGCGGTACGGCCGTAGATAATGACAGTCTTGGGGCCGGGGAGGCGGTGCCCCCGCCGGCGCTTCCGGTCCCGCCCCCGTCACCCGCCCCTTATTCCCGCCGGATTTGCGAGCGCAATCCGGCTCACAAATCCGCCGTGAATAAGCCGTGTGAACACGGCCTAAGAGTGGTAGAAAAATAACAAGGCAAATCAGAGTGCAGTGATTGTACCGATCAACATGGTGCCCGAAATTATACAGAGATGTGGTTCACTCCACTCTTTGCAGGGCTCACATAAATACAGTGGACCTATGCACCACCCCTATTCCTTCTAATCTGATGTAAAATGACAATTCATTTTTTAACCCTTTTAGGACCAAGTAATTTTTTTCGTTTTGTTCATCATCGCGTTACAAGAGCCGTAACCTTTTTATTTTTCTGTCGAAATAGCTAAACGAGGTCTTGCTTTTTTTTTTTTTTTTTTTAGTCGGATTTTATTTTCCTAATGGCACAATTCATGGGGTACATATAACTTATTCATATACTTTCATTAACTCTTTAACCCGGTAAATCTGCCAAAGGTTGTTTTTTTTTTTTTGCATTTTAAATTAACGCCATTCATCATCTGGTAAACATACTGTGATTACTTTATTCTATGGGGTCAGTACAAATATGACTATACATAATTATGTAGTTTTTTTTTTTTTTTTTTTTCCATTTTTACAAAACAAAAATTACTGTTTAAATAAAAATCTTTGTTTATGGGTCTCTGTGGTCCGAAACCTATAACGTTTTATTTTTCTGTTGACACATCTGAATGAGGGCTTGTTTTTTTACAGGATAACTTTTAGGCTATTTTCACACGGCTTAATTGCGGGGTGGACGGGGCGGAGCGGGAGCAGGGGGGCGGCACCTCGCCGGCCCATAGACTATCATTACAAGCGCTGCGTATACGCCGCTAGTAAGTGACATTTCACTTCTTTCCGAGCAGGGAGAGGAGACGTAATCCATAGTTCTCTATGAGAATTGTGGATTACCGTAATGACTGGGACATATTCCAGACGTAATGGCCTTAATAAGCCGTGTGAACATGGCCTTAAGGCCACCTGTATGAAAACCGTCTAGGTATAAGACTATAGTGCTCTGAGAAAATGAAAGGAGAGCATCAAAGAAAGTCTTAGACCTAAACAGTTTTCATATATGGCTGTATGTATTTTGGCGCTCAGAGCCATTTTTTTTTTTTTTGCGCATAAAAGTAGTGTAAAAAATGTGCCTGAACCTATAACCCGTTTTTACTGCGGGTCATAAATCAGGTGCATTTTTAGGCAAAAGCGATTAATTCTGGCTCAGGTAAACCACTTTTTAAGTGGTCTACTGTTTTCAGCAGTAATATATCTGGAAATGCTGTACTAAAGCTATAAATGTCTAGCTTTGTACGGTTGTAGTGCGACACGCCTCCAGCACGCCCCGATCTCGGGCGCATTAAAAATAGAGCGAACGGGGCTGCACTAGTCGCCAGACTTCTGGTGCAGCGGGGTTCATTCATGTCTCCTGTAGTTCTTATTGGTACCATTTTTATATAATAAAGACTTTTTTTTTTTTTTTTTGAAAATTTGCAAAAAAAAAGTGATTTTTGGTATTGGTTTTTAATTTATCTTTTTACACTTTTCACCATGTAAGATAAATAATGTGATCGTTTTGTTTTCTGGGTCACTAGGGTTGTAGCGATATTATGTATAAATTTCATTTTATTCTTTAGGGGGAAAATGGGAATTTCTTTTTTTATCTTACTTGGAATTTTTTTTTTTATTTATTAATTTTTTTTTATTATAATTTTTTTAGTCCCACTAGGGGACTTAAAGGGGTTGTCTCACTACATTGATTTCATCTTACATTTGTCCTGTTTTCTTGGTTTCATGTTGAATTTTCTTGGTTTTTTTTTGAATAGGCTGCAGTAGAAGCCAGGCGAGTATAGCAACCAGTGCCCGGCAGCCTGTCAGGAAAGATTGAACGGGTCTGTAGCTATAGCGAACCTGAGGAGCTGATGCAGCCCCCCCCCATACATGAGGGATATTCAAATAGGTAGGACACTGTTAAATGGACAAATATTGCAAAGTGACTTTTTTTTTCCCAAGATCTTTAACATAAAAGCAAAACGTTGGTGAGACAAAACCCTTTAACATGCAATCATTTGATTGCTGATATAATACACTCCATTACATACGTAATGACATACAATTGGGAAAGTGTCCAATACCTATTTCACCCGCTACGTGTGTGTGTTGTACCTCAAGGGTCCACACTGATAATACATATATACACACATAATCAGCGTGGCCTCTTGAGTTACAACAGTATGATACTAGTGGCACCCCATTAAAGTGGTGTTCCTGTCTCAGACATTCATGGCATATTGATAGGATATACCATAGATGTGTGATAGGTCTCACCTCTTAAGAACAGGCCCTGGAAAGTCTCTCTCTGGGACAGAAAGTAGGTTCCGTTGAGTTCTTAGTACAGTTAGGCTATGTTCACAGGGCTTATTTGGGCACGTATTTCGCGGTGTACTGCGCGAATTACGGGCTGAAATATGGCCCAGTCATTACGGTAGTCCATAGTTCTCATAGAGATCTATGGATTACGTCTCCTCACCCTGCTCGGAGAATCCGCCGAGTGGGGAGAGAAGTGACATGTCATTTACTAGCGGCGTATACGCGCCGCTAGTAATGATAGTCTATGGGCCGGCGAGGTGCCGCCCCTCCCACCCCGCCCCCGTCCACACGGTGTAATTGCGCCCCGCAATTAAGCTGCGTGAACATAGCCTTAAGCATAGCACTCGAGTAACAGATGGGGACCTCCACCTTTCGGACATTTATGGCATATTCTATTGATATGCTAGAAATGTCTGAGATGGGAACATCCCTTTGAGATCTAAAGTGCCTTGAAAACATTGCATAAAATATCAGGACAACCCCTTTAAACCAGGAATGAATTCTAGTTCTTAAAGGGGTTTTGCCACGATGTAATGTTGACGTGGGATCCTCCAAAATGGGTATTTAATCACTTTTCTAAATATATCTGATTACAAAAATTGCAGCCTGAGAGAGCTACAGGCTGCCTTACCTGCCCTTAGTTACTTAAAAGCTTCAATTAGATACGGACGTGACAAGAGCTGCTGGCCGGGCTTGTGCAGAGAACACTTCTTATCTGATGAAAGGGCGCTGAAGAAGCTTTGGAGACACCGGGTAGAAATATGTTGTGTTGTGTATACAGAATCCCCTAGTTGTAGTGTGATTATCTGAGTAGATCCCTGCTTTATCTGAACAGAGAACATGAAGAAGCTGCTGTGGAGAAAAGCTGTTGTCGTTTGTATACAGAATCCACAATTTGTAGTTTGATTATTTGAGTGAACATTTCACACGATCCCTTATGCATGGCCCTGTGCTCTGGCTGTGTCTCTCTCTCTCTCAGCTCCATGGCTTGTTTACATTTGATTCTTAGCAGATAAGGCACGTCCTGGCAAAACCCCTTTAATTCCTCTTTTCCTTCTATTTTGGATGTAACATGTCTCAGTGGCTGCTCCTGGTGCATCTAGTGATGTTTCACTACTGACGTAAAGAGCATGCTTTGTAATAGCGTTTACCAGACTCTGGCCGCACATGCCTTCTTGATTTTTCTTTCCCTCCATTGCCTTCTTACAATGACAAGCTTGCTGCCAGGCAGGAGGACTCTTGTTGGCCTTCTGCATACTACTGATATTGCATAGCTCTGTGTAAAAGCAAAACGCCGTATTTTCCTCCCCATCAACAATGAATATTTTCTTTATAGTTTTGGAATTTTTTTTTCTAAGCCCCTGTAACTGCACAAAAACCGATGAATATATTTAAAGGGAACCTGTCACATAGGTTATGCCCCTCTTTTTGGAGGGCAAACAAGCCATGCAGACATGGCTGTTCCCAGCACTGGCCCCTTATTTTGTAAGATGCAGCAGTTTTAGACATTCACCCCCAAATCTTATTCATACAGGGGTTACTCCCCCACCAAAGGCAGCCCACCCACGACATTATTCACTTGTTTTCACTTATTCAAAGTAATAGGTTTTTTCAGTTGAGGGGGCCGGCTGCCCCATTGCCGTTGAAAAAAAGCTGACTCCCTGAAGGACTCTTGTTGACCTTCTGCTGAAAACTGAGATTGATAGCTTTAAATACACTGAGTAATCAGCATCTTCAGATATCCTCGGCCACAAACATATGAAATTTCCCGTAGAATTCTTGGAATTTGCTGTCTACAGCCTGTGGCATAATCACCGATGAATATATTTAAATGGATTGTATGCACTTTAAAAGAAAAAAACAGATTGTCAGTTGGTTTTGAAATTTTTCTATTGTTTGGCTACTGCAGCCTTCATTTATTACAATACATTCAAAGCTACCAAGTGCTAATTTTGTCTCATGGATCTTTGCTGGCTTAGTCTGCAGCCCCTCTTCTTTCCTTAAAGGGATTCATCTTACCTCAGTCCTGTTTTTTCAGTTTCATTTTTGAATTCAGGGTTGTGTTTACTGGTTTTACTGGCTACTACTGGCCTGCAGTGATGAGCTGCTGGAGACATCAGGTCTGTAGCTATAGAAACCAGTGCTGGCAGCCTATCAGGCGATATCAAACAGGTCTGTAGCTATGGTTACCTGAGGAGCTGATGTAGCCCATACAAGAGGGGATATCTCAGAATGGGTAGGACACTGTTAATGGACACATATTACAAAGTGACTTGTTTTTGCAAGATCTTTAACATAAAAAACAATCCTTGTAGTGAGACAACCCCTTTAACATTAAAGGGGTTGTCCGTATTGTATAAAAGTCAATATAATGTTCTATGGGCCCCACTAAAACGGGGAAAAAAAAATACTCGCTTACCTTCACTCCCTGGTTCAGCGCTGTCTCTCCCCAATCTTCTGTTGACATACCGTCTCTTCCGAATGGGCTTCTACTTACATCAATGTTCAGAGCTGTGCACTTCAAAATGGTGATGTACATAAGTCACGTGACCGCCGCAGTGGTGACGTGCCCACTTGGAAGTGACGGCATGTCAACAGAAGACTGGGGAGAGCCAACTCTGGAACCAGGGCCTGGAGGCAGGTGAGTCTAAGGCTATGTTCACACGGCTTATTTGGACACGTATTTCAGCCCGTAATTCGCGGCGTACTGGGTGAATTACGGGCTGAAATACGTCCCAGTCATTACGGTAATCCACAGTTCTCATAGAGAACTATTGATTACGTCTCCTCTCCCTGCTCGCTAAATACGGCGAGCGGGGAGAGAAGTGACATGTGAATTACTAGCGGCGTATACGCGCCGCTAGTAATGAAAGTCTAAGGGCCGGCGAGGTGCCGGCCCCCCACCCCTCTCCCGTCCACGCGGCGTAATTACGCCCCGCAAATAAGCCGTGTGAACATAGCCTAAGGGCATGTCCCCACGGTCAAGTTTTATTATTATTAAAGGGGTTGTCTCGCTACAATTATTGGGTTTTAATTAAAAGATCTTTAAAAAACAAGCAGCTTTGCAATATATGTTCATTACAAATTGTCCTATGATTTTGAGCTAGCCCCTGTTCATAGGAGTGCATCGCTTCTCAAATTTTCTAAAAGCAGCCGACCTGTTGATCCTTAATTTTTACTGGGTGTCCCGGTCTGAAATGACTCATCACCTTTGAAGACAGGTCGGAGCAAGAAAGCCCCTCCCGCACAGAATGCTTCTGTAGTGTAGGGAGGGAGGGGGAGGACTCTGGCTTCTATGTCCGTGCTGCCTGGGTTAACCCTGTGTGTGCCTGCTTCCTCCTGCTCTCTACACAGATAGATGTTTACAGCAGTGACCCTGTGTGTTACTATATCATGATGTCTGTGGAGCTGTAACTATAATAATACTATACAGATTTGTGAACAGTTCATGCTGTGCTGTACTAGGGACACTCCTCTGAGTAACACTTTGCAGCTTCCCTGCCTCTGTTTCTGAGAGGGTTGTTTGTTGTTGCTGGGATGTGGAGAATGTAAGCTAAGCAGAGGGTATAGAACACTTGCAGCCCCTCTGTTCTGCTATAGCAATCATAGACCTCTTCTAGGCAGGCACACACCAGGGTTAACTCTGCAGCAATCCCCCTGCTGTATCAAAGTTACTGCGGATAGCTGCCTGTGTGCTGAGGGGAGGGGGAAGAGGGAGGGGGAAGAGGCAGAGAAGCTAGCACGCCCCTCAATTCAACTCCCATTCACAGACAGAGGCTGAAAGCTATTAATGAGACAACTCCTTTAAGTATTTTAGAGCGCCATTGAATCCAGGGCGCTATACATTCAAGGGGGTTACATACATAACATAAATCAAATGAGTACAATGATAAGTGAATAATGACAATTGGCACGACAGAGGGAGAGAGGACCCTACCCGCGAGGGCTTACAATCTACAAGGAGGGGGAAAGAGACAGGAGGTGAGGGGCAGACATGTATGTGGAGGAAGTAGTGACAGAAGGTTAGTGTAGGTTATAGGCAAGCCTGAAGAAATGGGTTTTCAGGTTGCTTTTGAAGCTGGTGAAAGTGGAGAGAGTCTGATGTGTTGGGGCAGTGAGTTCCAGAGTGTGGGGGAAGCACAGGAGAAGTCTTGGAGACGGTTGTGTGAGGAGCTGATAAGGGGAGAGCAGAGGAGACGGTCCTGTGAGGAGCGGAGAGAGCGTGAGGGGAGGTATCTGGAAATTAGGGCAGAGATGTATGGAGGGGAGAGGTCATGGAGAGCCTTGTAGGTCATGGTTAGTAGCTTGAAATGAATTCGTTGGGCAATGGGAAGCCAGTGAAGGGATTGGCAGAGAGGAGAAGCAGAGGAGTAGCGAGGAGAGAGGTGGATAAGACGGGCAGCAGCGTTGAGGATGGATTGGAGGGGAGCGAGGGTGCTAGCTGGGAGGCCACAGAGAAGGATGTTGCAGTAGTCTAGGCGGATTTGAAAGCCATCTGTAAACCAGCTGTCAAATTTTTACACGGACCTTAATGGAAAATCCGTGCAGCAGTCCCCACCACACGGATTTTCCGACAGACGTTTTTTTTAGACCGCCGACAGTCCGAAAAATATTGAACATGCTCATTCTTCCGCCCAGTTTTCGGGCAGAACATGAATGTGTCGGTGTGAAGGGGGAGGGCTTGAAACCGCAAACCGCACCCCCTGCGTGCCAGAAACAGAGCAAATACCGGTCGGGATTTCACGACCGGTATTTGTCCTGTGTCGTGTAAACGCGGCCTAAGTTTCTTTGTTGTAATGGGGCCCAAAGAGCAGGTATGTCAAACTCAAATACACAGTGGGCCAGTCGGGGGCCAACCTTGATACTTATGAAAACATATCTACAATTAATAAATTTTTTCCTTATCCAATATAACAATGATCTCTTCATAAGGAAACAAATTAAACTTTTGCCTAAACATTGAATCTGGAACTAGCAAAGCTTAATACTACAAATGTGAAATCAAATATCTTCCTTTCCTCCTCTGTACACTGCCTAGTCATTACACGTGGGCCAAATATAGTTACACTGCGGGAAAGATTTGGCCCCCAAGCCTGAGTTTGACACCCCTGCCCTAGAGCATTATATCCATTTTATATGAATATAAAAAGATCAAATCTAAGCGAAAATCTTTCTTGATTTGATTCAAATTTATTTGATTCTATTCGTTTTAATTTAGATAAATATTCAGGAAAGGAGAGGGAAGAGCTGTCGACTGAGCCATAAGGCCATGTTCACACGGCTTACTTTGACATGGTTTTGGACGAGTTTTTCCTCGCCCAAAACCTCATGCAAAATGCTTCCGAAACGCCTCCAGTTCATTTAATTGATTCCTATGTAAAACCTTGTTGTAGTTCACACACGACGAGGTTTTTACATGCTTCTTTGGAAGCAATGAAAAAGAAGTGTCATGTCAATTCTTGAAGCGTGTTTTGGGCGCGTTTTTCGACATGGTTTTTGGCGCTGTTTTCGCTGCGGTTTTTGGCCTGGCTATTAATTTGTATGGGTGAAAACCCTTGTTGAAAACCTCATCCAAAACCTCGCCGAGAAACGCCTCTAAAACCTCTTCTGAAGAAGCGTTTCAGGCGAGGTTTTGGGAGCGGAAACGCTCTGAAAACCTCGTCCAAAACCACATCAAAATAAGCCGTGTGAACATACTATTAGGCTATGTTCACACGGCAGAATTGCAGTACGGCCACAATTACGCCGGGTGATTTGGGAGTCGTGCCGATCAGCGCATACTCCCGCGGCGGAGGGGAGGGGGGGCGGCCCCCATAGACATGCATTACTCGCGGAGCGTATTCGCCGCAAGTAATTGACATGCATAATACATAGTTGTCTATGAGAACTATGGATTACCGTAATTTCGGTGCGCATCTCGCTCATATTAGAGCGCAAATACGATGCGAAATGCGCGTCGAAATTACCCCTTGTGAACATGCCCTTAGAGGCGTTTCCTGGTGAGGTTTTAAATTAGGTTTTCGACGAGGTTTTCACCCATACAAATTTATAGCCAGGACAAAAAACTTCGGCGAAAAGGCGCCAAAACCGCGCCGAAAAACACGCCTAAACCATGCTTCAAGACTTGACATGACATTTCTTTTTCATTGCTTCCAAAGAAGCGCGTAAAAACCTTGTCGTATGTGAACTACAACGAGGTTTTACATAGGAATCGCTTAAAGGAACTGGGGGCGTATTGGGCAAGAAAACGCTCCGAAAACTGAGTCCAAAACCACGTCAACATCAGCCGTGTGAACATGGCCATTAACCAAATGAGCCCTATGATATGGAGTAACTTGCGTTGTATGGTAATACATGGCAGTTGCTGGTGACAAAGCATAGAAATAATGGAATTTGACCCTACAGCAGATCTGTTTAATTTTAACAAGGACCTGCAGTGCAATAAAACAGATCTTCAAATGGTTCCACAGCCTCAAAGCTCCCGAGCTCAGTGAGTCCCGTCTTGTGCAGTCTGCATTCCCCGTCACAGTTGCCCGGAGCGCTGCCAGGTGGCACTGTGGCACTTTGTGTTCCCCTAAAGGGCAAAATTCATCTCAGAGGTAAAACCCTGGGGTTTAATTTAACTACATTTTCCACTTGTAAAACAGCATGAGCCGACCAAGCCAAAAATGGGGATGGTGAAAAAGCCATTTAGTCTATTTTCGCTGAGCCCCTCTCCAGCTGGAAAAGTCCCAGGCGACGGGGCCCCGTATCGCTTGAAATTTTAATCTCGATGGGGTTTTTTTTGGGTTCTTATCAGGTGATGCAGGTGAAAATGAAAGGGGTTTTGCTCTGTGCACAGGAGCCTGGCTTGATGCTATGTATTTTATTCATTTATATAATACCACAGCGCTGTACAGAGATTGCCATTATTCACTTCCCTGTCCTTATTGGAGCTCTCAGTCTAAATGACAAAAAAACCTTCACAGTGGGGGCCAAAAAAATTTTTGGAACCCCTGAAAATTCGTCAAAATACTAGTTTCTTCCCTAAAATGATTGCAACAAAATTTTTGGTATTAAATATTCTTTTATTTTTGTTGAAATAAAAAAACACAAACGAAAAAACAAAATAAAATCAGATCATTTCCCCAAAACCCAAAAATGGGCCGGAAAAAAGTAGGGGGCACCCTCACCTAATATTGTAGCAAAATTTTTTGCCAAAATAACTGCAACAACCCTTCCGGGTAACCTCAATGATTTTCTTACAATGCTTGCTGAAATTTTGGACCTTTTTTTTTGGGCCAAATTTCTGGGGGGTCCCTGAGATGAAAAGGGCCCTTCTCCAAACTGCCATTTGAGATCTCCCCAAAGGTGTTCTAGGGATTCAGGTTTGGGACTCTTGCTGGATTTTTAGAGCTCCAGGCTTTCTTAAAAACCTTTTTTCATTCTTTTTGAAGTGTTTTTGGGGTCATTCCTGTGGAAGACCCTACCTCTGGGGGAAACCCAGCTTTCTCACACGGGCCCCCTACTTATGCTGCAAAATTTGTTGTAGCCCGTCAGACTTCATAATGCCACACAGGGTCAAGCTCCATACCAAGGCGAAAAGAAACCCCCAAAAACTCAGGGAACCTCCCCATGTTTGACGTGGGCCCCCGGGTTTCTTTTCTTTAAATTTGCCCTTTTTTTTTTTTTTCTGTAAACCTTTGATCCCTTTTTCCCCAAAAAACTTACTTTGTCTCCGCCAGAGAACATTTTTTCCCAAGACTTTTAGGCTTTCTCGGGTAAGTTCGGGCAAACTCCGCCGGGTTTTTTTTATGTCTCGGGGTAAAAGTGGGGTTTTCCCCGGGGTTTTCCCCCCTTTTCATTCAGACCCGAGGGAGTGGGGTTAAAATTTTTAAAACCCCTGGGACTGCAGGGCAGTTGACTTGTTGGGGATTTTTATTTTGGGTTTCTTTATCCCCCAAACCCAAAAATTTGCGTTGAAATCTCTCGTCAATTTTTCTTTCCGCCCACATCAGGGGGTTTACCACGGCCCAGGGCTTACATTAGGGTTCCACAGTACCGGGCTTTTACATCTGGGTTTTGCCAGGGGCCATGGGTTTACATCTGGGATTTTACCCCCGCAGTGAGGGCTCCTCCAATCTAGGGGGGTTTTAGCACAGTACCTTGGTTTTAAAAATCTAGGGGGTTTACCACAGTGCATGGGCTTTAATTAGGGATTTTAGCCACGTGCCATGGGCTTTACATCGGGGAGGTTGCCACTGCCATGGGCTTTACACTAGGGGGTTAGCCACAGTGCCAGGGGCTTTTACACTGGGGAGTTAGCCACATCCCATGGGCTTTACATTGGGATTACCCCCAAAAGCTGGGCTTTAATCTGGGGGGTTTCCCAAGGGGGCCTTGGGTTTTTCATTAGGGGTTTACCACGGCCAGGGGGCTTTAATTAGGGGATTCCCAAACATGCCAGGGGTTTTAAAACCCTGGGGGGTTTAGCCAAAAGTCCCATGGGCTTTTTTAAGGAGGTACCCAAAGGGCCAGGGGTTTTTAATCAGGGAGGACCCAGTGCCACGGGCTTTACATCGGGGAGATTAGTCCGGCCAGGGCTTTACTCTGGGGGGTTTATCCCAGTGCCGGGGGCTTTAATCAGGGGTTTTGCCGCATGCCAGGGGCTCCTTTCCACATCTGGAGGTTACCACAGTACCAGGGGTTTACATCTAGGGATTACCCAAGTCCCTGGGGCTTTACATCTGGGATTAGCCGCATGCAGGGTTTTTAAATCGGGATTATGCGTCCCATGGGCTCCGTCCACATCGGGGAGTTAGTCGCTTCCAGGGTTTAATCTAGGGGGTTACCCACAGTGCCATGGGTTTTTAATCTAGGAGGTTCCACATGCCAGGGGCTTTACTTAGGGAGGGTTAGCCACATGCCATGGGTTTTTCATCTAGGGAGGTTCCCACAGTGCCATGGGCTTTACACTAGGGAGGTTAGGCATTTGCATGGCTTTAATCTGGGGAGTTAGCCCAGTGCCAGGGGCTTTCACTTCTTTGACACTGCGACGGAACACGGAACATTCAGTTTTTGGGATGGCTTTACCTTGGTTGAAAAGCTTCCCAAAATTTGGATTTCAAGTCCTCAGACTTTCTTTGGTCTTTTTCTTTTCCCCATGCTCAATGTTGGTCAACAAGGACACAGCCCAGGTTGAGTCAACTTTAATCTATTCAAAAGGGCGAAAGTTGATTTATTATTGCCAAACCTGTTGGCCCCCACAGTAAGTTACAGGTCGTTAATTACACAAATTGGAAGCATCACATGTTTTTTTAAAACATTCCAAAACTTTTGCCCACCCCCTTTTTTTTGGGTGTAATTTACCAATTTGACTTAATGACAATTTTTTTTTGTGGTTTTCATTGAAGAAAAATTTTAAAAAATTTTTAAAACCCCCAAAAAATTTTCGATTGCATCATTTCGGGAAAAAAAGAGTTTTATCTGACAGAATTGGGGGTCCCAATACTTTTGGCCACCACTGTTATTTTTTGGGGATGGGGGAAAAAAGGGGAAGAAACCCCCCAAAACAGGGAAAACTAGAAGTTGTTTTTCAAAGGCTTTGAACCAAACTCCGGGCCCCAAAGGGCAACGGCCCACCACTGAGCCACATGCCCCTTTTTTTGATCTTTCCGGCCCAAATGGAGCATGTTTAAGCAAAGAAAAAAAAGCCATGATCAGGCGGGTGGCACTCGAGATTCATTTCCACTGCAGTCCCGATCGATTTATATCTGTATTCATCACGCTGTTGGCACATTAAAGGGGTTTTTCCCGACGTAGTTTCTTTCCTATTGTCTGCTCAGAAAAAGATAAATAGGACAGCGTCACGGGGGGGACAAAGGGGGGGGTGACACAGAGCCAGGAACAGGGGCGGAAAAGTTTACTCCCAAATTTTACATTCAACCAGTGGGTTTTCAAAAAAAAAAAAAGGTCTTTCTCCACAGTCCCTTTTCAACTGTTCTTGTCCCTGTCATCAAATAAAATCAAAACCCAAAAGGGGCCAATCACTCCTGGTTGTGTCTAATGTAAATTGTCAGGGAAAATAAGGGATCTTATAGGGGTTAGCCTCAAGGCTTAACTTTTTGTAATCCAATACTTAAAAAGGATTAAATCCCCCTTTTGGGGATCCCAGCAAATTACTCTGGCAAAACCCCTTTTAAATATAAGCACAGGGGAGGGACGTATTTTTAAGGCTCCCGGGGGTTCACCTGGGAAAATGTTTTAAAAACGAATGTGATTGGCTGGGCATCAGGAATTGCTGTGTGGAAGCTTTTTCCGACAGGCTGGCCATAAAGCAATGTAAATAGGGGTCGCACAAGTGTACCTTCAGATGAGCAATGGTTTGGAACCCCTGGCAATGATTTAAATGCAGGGCAGGTAGGGACTTCAGATATTTCATAGAAAATTTTATTAATTCTATTTAGACACCTGCTCACTTTAACATTTTGCACCAGTACACTGTGATTGTCATGGTAAACCTCTTTAATGCCAAACAGCAGATCTGCATCCCCTCAATGGAGAGACAGACTAGGCCACACAACACTGCAGAATTTCCCATAACCATGAATGACAATTCAGAAAACTGCTGTATATAACCCTTAATGCCACTTACTGTAGGATGAAAACGACCATAAAATTTAAAGGGGTTGTCTCACTACAAGGATTGCTTTTTATGTTAAAGATCTTGCAAAAACAAGTCACTTTGCAATATGTGTCCATTAACAGTGTCCTGCCTATTCCTAGATACCCCCTCTGCATCAGCTCCTCAGGTCGTTATAACTACAGACCTGTTTGATCTCTCCTGATAGGCTGCCAGCACTGGTTGCTATAGCTACAGTGTGCTCACTTGCGCTTCGCTACACTACACTACGCCAGAAAACCTAAAGGTGAGCCGTTTCTATATATTATGCTATAGCTACAGACCTGGCTTCTGCTGCAGCCTAGTAGAAGCCAGTAAACACACCTCTGAATTTAAAATGAAACCAAGAAAACAGGACTGAGGTAAGATGAATCAATGTAGTGAGACAACCCCTTTAATGTCGTCACTGATTTTGCCAACAAATGTAATTTCTAAATGTACACAAAATGATAAAAATAAGTAAGGGTAGCACATTACAGATTCCCTATTTTGTCAGGCTGTATCTTGTCATTTAGGGCGGCATGTATGACATTTTGGCGTGTGACCGCCAAATTTCATTCACATAATATTAGTCTAGAATGCGTCTGATTTATGACCCGCTGTAGAGCGGGTTCATACATCAGGCGCATTTTAGCGCTCGTGCGACAGTTCGGACTCAGGTAAACCACTTTGAAAGTGGTTTACCTGTTCCAACTGTAATGCGCCCAGAAATGCTATACTGAAGCTATAACTCTATAGCTTTGTACGGTTCTAGTACGCCCGTCTCCCGCACGCCCCCCGAAGTCAGGCGCATTACAAAGTTCCGGGGGCGCTCTGTAATGCGCCTGATATTGACATTCGGGCTATTTAAAAATGTATGAACGGGTCAGCGCCTGATATCGGGCTGAAAAGACGGCAGATATCTGGCGTAGCCCCGTTCATACATGCCGTCCTTAATTTCCACATGATGCCCATATAAAATGCATTTGAAGACCGAGCGCTTCTGTCTCCCATGTAGAGCCTCTGACTGTCATTCATTTCTTGCCTTCAGGATTCGTGTTTGTAGTTGCTGTTCTTGGACTCCTGAAAAAGGCAGCACCTTTGGATAAGTCTCGGGGGATTGTTCTTACACCTAGTAGAAGTGAAACAATCTAAAAAGTCTATTAGGCAAGTGATTGTAATGCAGAGATGGTCGACCATGTATAGGCTGTGCTCTCTAGTGCCATAGTGCCTCTTTGTTAGGGTATGTTCACCCAGTGGGGGACATGTATGAAAAAATGCTAGTCTAAACTTTTTTTGTTGCCCAAGCAAACCCAATCAAGCGCCCATTCAATTCTTTCAGAGCACTAGATGAAATGAAAGGGAGCTCTGATTGGTTGCTATGGGCAACAAAGAAAGTCTTAGCCCAAGACAGTTTTCATACATGTGGCCCAGTGTATTTGTGAGGTGTGTGTCAGCATGTAATTGCGCTGCAGTTCACCTGAAGTACACCCCACAAATACAGTAAAATCATAGCACTCATTGAGGTGAAATGAAAGTAATAGGTACACGCCAGGTACTCGCCACAATACGCCATGTGAACTCCTCATTAGTGGTCCTCTGCTCTCACCAATAAGGGCGCATCCCCACGGCAGAGACAAATACCGCTCGGGTTATCCAAAAGCGCTGCGTAAAATGCATCCATCACACAGGTGCGTGTTTGGATGCATTTTTGCTGCAGCAGAAACGCACTCAAATATTGACATGTCAATTCTTTGAACGGATCTGAAAGACGCATCAGAAAGATGAATGTAAAACGCACATCATCTGAACAGCGAAAGCATTGAAAGCAATGTAAATCACACTGCACTTTGTTAGATGCGTGTTTGGGTTCCGAAAAACAGATCCAAACGCAAATGTAAAAACATATCCAAAAACGCCATGTGAACATATCCTTACATGACACATGGTCCTACATAGCTTGTGTGTCCGAGTCCTCCAGCAGGTAACATGTACTGACTTACCTTTGGTTGTAAAATGGGTTCAAATTGTATTCTTGCAGAAATCTAAAGAACAAAGGGCACCCATTGACAAGATATCATGTCTTTGTGCGTACTCGAAGTCCTGATAGTTCTAGGAGATGTAGTCAATGATTTATTAAACCCTTTTACTTAACACTCAGGTGGTTCTTACCCTTCTCATTCAATAGAGTGTACTCCTGTCATCCATGTTCTAGGGGAAAAAAATGAGAAGTAACATTCCAGGTATTTCGCACTTGAAGCCTGTTCTCTCAAAAGACAGATGCTTTCATTTTATTCTACTATACGCTTTTTACAAAAGAGAGGGGGCAGAACACTGGTTTTGGAGACATTGGGGCAGATTTATCAATACGGTCTAACTCTTAGGCCCCGTTCACACGGCTTATTTGCCGACGGATTGGCGCCGTATTCCGCGCCGGATTTGCGCTTCAATACGGCGCCAATCCGTCGGAGTCATTTTCGGTAATTCCACTCTCTCATAGAGAACAGTGGATTCCGTCGCTTCCTCCCCGCTCGGCAAATCCGCCGCGGGGAAAGTGACATGCACATTATTACGGCGCGGACGCGCCGTAAACAATGCATTGTCTATGGGCCGGGAGCGGCGCCCCCGCCGCCTCCGGGCCCCCCCCCCCTCCCCCCCCGTATTCACGGCGGATTTTTGCGCTCAAAACGGCGCACAAATCCGTCGGGAATAAGCCCTGTTAACACGGCCTTAGGGTGCGTTCACACGGCAAGGGACAAATACCGGTCGGTTTGCCCGACCGGTATTTGACCTGTTTTGCGGCTGTGGCCATGGGAGGGGGGCATGGCTTTTCTCTGCGATGAGCGGAGAAAAGCTCTCCCCCTTCACATTGACTTGCACAGATTCCGTCTGAAAACTGGACGGAAGAATGTGCAGGTACAATGTCTTGTGGGCGGCCCGCGGGCGGAAAACCTGCGCAGTGGGGATTGTACTCCTTTCAGACGGTTTTTCAGACGATCTGCAAAACCGCAAACCGGCCGAAAACCCGTGCCGTGGGGACATGCCCTTAGACATTGTAAACTTGGACTGGACAGTCTTAGGCCTTGTCCCCACTGCAAGGGTTCTTGGACGGTTTTACAGACAGTTTTCGGTTTTGTAAACCGTCTGTCAAACTTTAGTACGGACCTTTATGGAAACTCCTTGCAGCGGTCCCCACTGCACGGATTTTCTGACGGATGGTTTTTTTAGACCGCCGGTGGTTCGAAAAACATAGAACATGTTCATTCTTCTGCCTGGTTTTCAGGCAGAATATGAACATTTCTATGTGTGGGGAGGGCTTTTCTTAGCAAACAGCGGAGAAAAGCTGTCCCCCCTGCGGCCATGTGCACGGTGGCAAAACAGAGCGAATACTGGTCGGATAATCCAACCGGTATTTGCTCTCTGCCGTAGGGATGGGCCCTTACAATACACCACATTTATCAGTGTTGAGAAATGTGGCATATTAGAACTATCTAGTCTACCTTTACACCTTTTTAAAGTTGGCTTACTTTATGCCTCTAACTGTGACAAAATTGTGGTTCCTTTTTTGGCACAGGGTGTCATCCGCTAGACCCCACCTCTTTGGACATACTTTTGTGCATAAACCCAAGATATGTTCATGTTTAAAAGGGTTGTCCAGTATTTTAATAAAAAGGCTGAGATGGGTTAAAAGCAAAAATAAAGCCTTAAAGGGGTTTTGCCACGATGTAATGTAGACGTGGGATCCTCCAAAATGGGTATTTAATCACTTTTCTAAATATATTTGATTACAAAAAGTGAAGCTTCTGAGAGTTACAGCTTTCTTTACAAGCCCTTAGTTACTTAAAAGTTTGCATTAGACACGACCAGCTGAAGCTGAGGAGCTGACCTGGCCACGCTTGCGTGTATACACTTCTTATCTGATGACCGGGAACATGAAGGAGCTTGCAAGGGACTGCGGAGAAAAAGCAGAGAATTAGCCTGTGTCTTTTGTATAGAATCCACTGGTTGTAATGTAATTATTTGAGTAAACATTGCAGGCGCTCCCTTCTTCCTCACTCTCTGCTCACCCCCCTCCCTCTCAGCCCTGCAGCTTTTCATGACTCAGCATGATTTGTTTATATTCTCTCCTGAGCAGATAAGAGGTAAGGAACTCATTTCGTGGCAAAACCCCTTTAAACCGGACTAGTGGCCATTCCTGGCCTGTTTATTTTAGTAAATTCTTGTGTTCCCTGAGAGAGAACAATTCTGTTATTCCTTCTAGAAATGTATTGTTGAATCAGTCAAATGGGTGTTAGCAATTAGGGATGTGTCTCGGCACAGTCAGAGCCCCATACGCAGAAGAGTTCACTGAGTTGTGTTAGATACCTATCCAGTAGCCCCTGGTTCAATTTGGCGGTGTGTTGCTCCACCGTTGTGCACCTTCCTAGCTGACGCTCACTTCTCATGGCTATGGCACGTCACTTATTCACAATGGTTTCATTTGTCCATTCTCACCACAGCAGCACTCAAACAAGTTCACAAACGTTTCAGAAATCCAGCCACTCATGGCCCAAATGCCAACAATCATCCCTTTTTGTAACTCTGATAAATCACCCCTTTCACCCATGACGGCAACGAGGGATATTTGTGCAGACAGCCTATTAAATACCTTACTTACCCACTGGGCCAGCTTCCAACATTTGACTTCCTTCAAGAGCTAGAGCTGCACATTACCAGGGGCGTTGCTAGGGTCCTAAAACATCCGGGGCTCGGGCCCTTTGTGTTTTTCCCGCCTCATTGTGAACTGCGGATGTTTTTTTACAGAGAAAAACCTTCTGTTCCTGTCACTAATTTTCTGCACATCCCACACAGATCCCGTCCATCTCCTCAGCAGTCACTGTACAGTAAAAATCACCAATGACAAATTTACTTTTTCAGAACTTCTCACCTTCATATGACAATACCCCTAAACAGTCACCAAATAATCCACCGATACATGGAGCAAATCTACCAGACAAGTGATTGTGACTAAAAACACTCCTACAAAACCAAGACCCAAAACTATTACTACTTAAGGCTCAAATAATCCTGCCAGACCCCACATGTGACTATCAGCTGTACACAGGCTCTGATTACATATACCACCGCCATACAGGGGCCATATAGTGGTAGATACTAGTTGTATGTAGACTCTGCAGACATATAAGTGATTACACTGCAGTTACATTTAGTGACTCACAGGAGACGTCTTTTCTGATCAGCGTCGTTCACTTTCCCTTTTCTTCTCCATCCGGTTCACACCTTCATGCTGATTGCTCCCGGCCAATACTCGTCCCTGAGGATTTGGACACAAATATCTTAGAATCCTCACATTCCAGCAACTCCTTAATTTTAGGTATAGCAGTCCCCTCAGTTAGGTATATAGGGGCACTGAAGCGGTATATAGGGGCCCTGAAGCGGTATATAGGGGCACTGAAGCGGTATATGGGGGCCACAGGCAGGTATCTGGGGGCCACAGGCAGGTATATGGGGGCCACAGGCAGGTATATGGGGGCCACAGAGGCAGTATATAGGGGGGCACAGGCAGTATATGGGGCCACAGGCAGGTATATAGGGTCATTGAGGCAGTATATAGGGGCCACAGGCAGGTATATGGGGCCAAAGGCAGTATATGGGGCCACAGGCAGGTATATAGGGTCATTGAGGCAGTATATGGGGCCACAAGCAGGTATATAAGGGCACTGAGGCAGTATATGGGGGCAATGAGGCAGGTATATAAGGGCAATGAGGCAGGTATATGGGGGCAATGAGGCAGGTATATGGGGGCAATGAGGCAGGTATATGGGGGCCACAGGCAGGTATATGGGGCCACAGGCAGGTATATGGGGGCACAGGCAGGGATATGGGGGCACAGGCAGTATATGGGGGTCACAGGCAGGTATAAAAGGGCACAGGCAGCATATGGGGGCCACAGGCAGGCATTATAGGGGCACAGGCAGTATATAGGGGCACTGAGGCAGGTAAACGCTATAAAAATAACAACATTAATACTCACCTTAACTCCCCCGACGAGCGCGCTCCGTTCTCTTCAGCCCGCGCTCCTCCCGCAGCTCCTCGGGCGCACGGCCTATGATGCGCTGTGCACCCGAGGACAGGCAGCGTCGCGATGACGTGATGTCATCGCGACGCTGCCGGCTGAGGCGCACGGGGCCGCGGCGGGTCCTCAGCGCTGTGAGGACCCGGCAGCCTCGCGGTGTCGGACCCGCAGGTCCTACACTGTCTGCGGGGCAGGGAGCGCTCGCTCTCTGCCCCGCAGAAGCCCTCAGCTGTGTGTGCGTCCAGCGGACGCACATGCAGCTGAAGAGCCAGTCGGTGCTCCAGGCCCAGCGCAGAGGCCTGGAGCCCGGGAGACTCGGGGCACAGGGGGTTTTATTTGGGGCCCGAGCCCCGAATAAAACAGCCTAGCGACGCCCCTGCACATTACTGATATCGAAAGTAGGACTTGGCCATAATACTGTGATTCGTGTGTGTATACAGTATCTCACAAAAGTGAGGATTGTATATCTTTTCATTGTACAACACTGAAGATATGACACTTTGAAACAATG
Organism: Phyllomedusa bahiana; assembly: GCA_025379985.1. NCBI lineage: Eukaryota > Metazoa > Chordata > Amphibia > Anura > Hylidae > Phyllomedusa > Phyllomedusa bahiana. Next base: position 43,670 of record JAODAL010018718.1, on the reverse strand, counting down.
TAAAGTAGTCAGTGTACAGCTTGTATAACAGTGTAAATTGTGTGTGCCCTCAAAATAACTCAACACACACCCATTAATGTCTAGATCAGGGGTCTTCAAACTGTGGCCCTCCAGCTGTTGGAAACTACAACTCTCATCATGCCCACTGTTATAGATTATATAAATGCATGATGGGAGTTGTAGTTTCCCACAAGGTGGAGGGTTGCAGTTTGAAGACCCCTGGTCTAGACTGCTGGCAACAAGTGAGTACACCCCTAAGTGACTGAACAGCCCTCACCATGGTCAACCAAGGAAGTTGAGTGCACATGCTCAGCGTCCTATCCAGAGATTGTCTTTTCAAAATAGATGTATTAGTGCTGCCAGTGAAAGGGGTGGGGGAACAGTCTGTAAGTAATAACACCATAGAAGGAAGCCTCTTCTAAAGATGAAGCACAAGAAGCCAGCAAACAGTTTGTTAAAGACAAGCAAATTAAGGACATGGATAACTGGAACCATGTCCTATGGTCTGATTAGACCCAGATAAACTTATTTGGGTCAGAAGCGGTCACGCGTGTGTGATAGCAGCCAGGTGAGGAGTACAAAGACAAGTGTGTCTTGCCTACAGTCAAGCATGGGGGTGGGAGTGTCATGGTTTGGGGCTGCATGAATGCTGCTGGCAGTGGGAGCTACAATTCATTGAGGGAACCATGAATGCCAACACTACTGTGACATACTGAAGAACATCATGATCCTTCCCCTTCGGAAACTGGGCCACGTGGCAGTATTCCAACATGATAATGACCCCAAAACACACCTCCAAGACAACCACTGTCTTTTTAAAGAAAATGAAGGTAAAGGTGCTGGACTGGCCAAGCAGGTCTCCAGACCAAAACCCTATTGAGCATCTGTGGGGCATCCTCAAACGGAAGGTGGAGGAGCACAAGGTCTCTAACATCCACCAGCTCTATGTGATCATGGAGGAGTGGAATAGGATTCCAGTTTAACCTGTGAAGCTCTAGTGAACTCCATGCCCAAGAGCGTTAAGGCAGTGCTGGAAAAGAATGGTGGCCACACAAAACATTGACACTTTGGGCACAATTTTAGACATTGATGGCTGTGTGTTGAGTTATTTTGAGGGCAGACTTAATTTACACTGTTAGGGCTCGTCCCCATGTCAAAGGTTTTCAGTCGGTTTTATAGATGTTTTTCTGATTTGAAAACCGTCTATAAGACAACTGTCAACTTTTTACATAGACTTAAAGGAGTTGCCTCCCTTCAGAGTTTTAGAGAATGCATGAATGAAATACTCTGTCACTTCCTGGTTCAGACTGACTCATTTGCATAAGCTCCATGCTTGTACAGCTCCATGCTGTGCTTTCAGATGCTAATTAGATCAGATTAGCTTCTCAAACTACTAACAGGACTTCTTATCTGATCACCAAAACAAAAGCCCTAATTACAGTTCTGTTTATTTTACATAAATAAAGCTTTTTACTGCTGAGCAGCACAGGACACTGCTGAGTCCTGTGTGATGACATCACTCACTGTTATCTCATTGAACAAACAGCAGGGGGAGAATTGTTTACAGGTCAGTTACTGTGGGAACTGAAATAGCCAGGGAGGTCATAAATTCACTTGTATCTCCTTAGGAAAACAGAGGAACAAAGCAATATATTTGGAAAATGTCTTTATTTTGTGTTCCCTACAATTTGAAAGCTATTCTTTGTAGCGAGACAACCCCTTTAAATAGAAAATGTGTTAGCAATTTTCAAAATACATGTTATTGAAAAAATATGTATGATTTACCTAATATAGGCCTCTTTTGCACCTTCAACTTGCTCTCTTGTTTCCTTGGTTACCAACCACCACTGTGTGCTTTCAGTGTGGTTGGTAATGCATTGTCAGTGTGACTTTGTCTGTGGCCGGGATAGCGGAGAGGTGCATTTTCGCTCACGTGTACTCTACTTCCCTGTCCCCGGCCCAGCCAGGCCACAGGAACTTATTTTCAAGCAGCATCATAGAAGAAAAATTGAGAACGGCACTAAAGTCCAATGTTCATGTAGCCATCACAGTCAAAAGCAATATCTGGGGTATATGAAATGCATCAGCATCCAAACACAGGCCAGTCCCAGAGCTCTATACTCACAATTGTCCATCCAGAAGAAAAAGAGGAAGCAGCATGTCCGTACTTCATCCTCAAAAATGTATGGCAAAAAACAGTTCAATTCATACTCAAAAGGTAAGGTGCAACATTTCAGCTCTGTGAGCCTTCCTCAGGCAACCTTATTTTCAGACAGTCTTTGATAACGCTGCATTAACACCCACCACTGATAACACTCAGTGGTGGTCTGTAACCAAGGAGACGAGAGCAAGTTGAAGGTGCAAAAAAGGCCTGTATTAGGTAAAGCATACATATTGTTTAATAGCATGCATTTTGAAAATTGCTTACTCTACAGTAATTGACCCTTTCAGCAGCACTTGCTGTGATGGGAATACTCCTTTAAGTGTCAAAAATAAACCTCTACTAGGTGACTTTATCTGCTTTCTATGAATTATTTTTGGCAGTATTTTACTTGTACTAAGGACACTCGATGTCCTTGTTGGAAAACACTTGATACAGTTTAAGCCAAGGTTGAAGGAATTTACAGCCTCTTTTCCCACCGTTTAAGGATGCAAGGATTGGAATAGCCGAAGCTTCTGTTCCTGACCTTACAGGCTTGCACTATAAGCTGTCAGTACAAAGTCCAAAGAACCGCTTTAATGCAGTTATGCAACTATTGTTAGATTTTATGTTTCACTAGAACTGGTAAAAGATTGTCACTTGTCTGACTTTTACAGCCTCAGCTAAGTACTTAAACTGTTACTATCATTTAAAAAAAAAAGAAAAAAAGTGTGTGTGTGTGTGTATATATATATATTTATATATATATATAATATATACACACACACATATATATATATAATATTTTTTTTTTTTTTGATGTGTAATAGTGACATGTCAGAGGTTTTTCGGTAACTGTCACGTTGCGAGTCCCACATTTTGAACTTAGTTCCTGATCAGCTGAGCTCTGATATATGGACTGTACATTTTCTTTGAGCCCTTCCATCAGTCCATTCACTTGGAAGAAAGCCACATAGGTACTAAGGCACTCTTCACACTCTATCACAAGTTCCATCGGGAATGACGGATACCAGGGCGGATGCCTGACGCTTCCTGTTCGCCATTGGTGGCTGTTGTAAAATGGGTCCAATGCCACCTCTGCAACAGAGGGTTTGAACAGAACCTGTGATACAAATGTTAACCAGTCCTAAGGGCCACACTCGGTAAGGCAGGTATATATATATATATAGCTCACCTCAGTAGGGCAGGTATGTATGTATGTATGTGTGTGTGTATATGTATGTTGTATGTATATATATATATATATAAATATATATATATATATATATAATATATTATTAAGCATATATATTTATAATATATAATGCCCTCATTAGGATATAATATGTCCCCTCATTAAGGCAGGTGTATAGATATGTCCCCTCATTAAGGCAGGTGTATAGATATGTCCCCTCATTAAGGCAGGTATATAGAGAGGTCCCCTCAGGCAGGTAACCGCCATTAAAAATAACACTAACTATATAAATAACAACACAATAAATAATATATTTATGATAACAATACCAGTATATAATAATAATAGCAATATATATAATAACCTTCTCCTTCCCGGCTGAGCATCTTTCTCATCTGCCCGACACTGGCGGCGTGATGTCATCGCGCCGGGATGCTCCTCTGGCAGTTCCTCGGCCGCACAACCTATGACTGCTGTTAAGCCCAGGAGAAGCAACAATGCCATGAGCTCACTTCATCGCACCACTGCCCAATTCTTATACCGGGCATATTAATAGTAGCGTTGATGGCCTGCTGCGGCGAGTCGTCAGCGCTACTATTAATATGGTCTAAGGCAGACCTGTGAACTGTGCGGGCCGCATCCGGTTAGCTAGCGGGCTGGAGGCGGCCACAGGCCATACAATGCCCAGGTCTGCTCTAGAGCATTTCTCATCTCCTGCTTTTATATACAACTTCCTCCTCTCTGTGATCTAACAGGCTCTAGAGCCCTGGCAGGGATAGTGACGTCATTCCCTGCTGTGTCTTATCAGCACAGGAGCTTGTTTATGTTTCTTACTCACAATCTTTAACCCTTTAGAGCTCTGTAGTCTTCTGCCCTGCTGTTTTGAACCCTTCGATTACCAATGTCCCTCTAACAGCAGAGCTGAGATTTCAGTCACTTCTATAGACCCACTCACAGCTTTAACAGGAAGTGGGAGCCTGAGGCTAGATGTGAAAAGCAGGCTCTGAGAAACAGCCTGATGAGGAAACCCCTTTAAGACTGGCCTTACACATGAAGTTTTGTGGCAGTTTTGGTGCAGTGTACAGCTGACTGTGGCTTTGTGAAACTGCACGCTGAGAAAACCCCTTTAATTGTGTTGTCTAGACGACTGGGTCAAAATGATCTCCAGACCAGCAGGTTTTGTGAAATGATCCTGGTATGCTGTAGTTGTCCAAGCCGGGACAACCAGTGAACTGATGATGGGGTCAAGGCTTGATTTTATGCTGTCTATGAAATGTGTCAGAACACAGTACAACCCTGCTTTCTTTGTATGGGACTGTGAAGCTACAAACCAGTCAGAGTGTCCATGCTGACCCCTGTCCACTGTCAAAAGTGCCTACAATGGCCACGTGAGCATCAGACCTGGACCACAGAGCAATAGAAGAAGGTGACCTGGTTTGATAATTTTTTTTTAATTTTGTAGGACAGAGATGGCACCAGACCGTTATAAGGGGACAAGGCACATTGGTGGTGGCAGTGTGATGTGCTGCGAAATGTTGGACTATGACTTATACAACCTGCCTAAATATTGTTGCACGTCAAATCCACCCCTCTTCATTGTGCAGGTTAATGAAACAAGTTGAAGACGGGATTAGATGCCTTTTATTGTAAAATATAATATTTCAAACTATGGTTACAGGATTCTGGTAACAGGACGTTGATCCAGGGATTATTCTGATAACCCTATTTGGAGTCAGCAAGGAAATGTTCTTTACGTATGGGACAATGGGCATCTGCCTCATAGGGCCTTTTCCTTCTTCTGGATCAACACTGTAGGGTTATAGGTTGGACTCCATGGACCTGTGTCTTTTTTCAACCTTATTTACTATGATACTACTGTTGTATTCTCTAGAGCAGTGGTCTTCAAACTGCGGCCCTCCAGCTGTTGGTAAACTCCAACTCCCATCATGCGTTTATATAATCTATAGCAGTGGGCATAATGGGAGTTGTAGTTTCCCAGCAGCTGGAGGACCGCAGTTTGAAGAGCATTGCTCTAGTGGGAATGGCCTATTGCAGCAAGATAACATTTTCTGCCACACCACATAAAATAGTTCGGGAGTGGTTAAAGGAACATGACAAAGAGTTCAAGGTGTGGACTTGGCCTCCAAATTTCCTACATCTTGGGCGATGTTCACACGGCTTATTGCGGGGACGGATTTTGCCCGCAATTACGCCGGCTGCCGTGTAGCGGGGGTGGGGTGGCCGGCAGCTCGCCGGTCCCATAGACATTCATTATTCATGGCGCGTATACCGCCGGGATGATGTGCATGTCACTTTCTTCCCGCTCGCTTCGCGAGCGGGGAGAAAGAGACGGAATCCATAGTTTTCTATGAGAACTGTAGATTACTGTAATGACTGGGACGGATTTGCGCCATAATTCACGCTGTATGGCGCGGAATACGGGACCAAATCCGTCCCAAAATAAGCCGTGTGAACATGGCCTTAGCCTAATCAATTATCCGTGGAATATTCTGGAAGAAGCAAGTCTGATCCATGGAGACTCCACTTTACCCCCTTGGGAATATAAAGGATCCACCGGTGCCAAGTACCACAGGACACCTCCGAGGTCTTGTGAACTTGATGCTTCAGTGGGGCAGAGATATTTTGAGAGTAGAGGTGGGACCTGCACAATATTGGTTTTAACTGACCAGTATGTCCTGCATTATAACCGTCCATGTTTTAAATATAGCATCTGAGGTCACTTACTGATTGTTGGTTTGCTTGATTGCTCATAAAAAATTCAGTTTGTCTGTAATGTGATCGGAGGACTGTGACTCATACCGTATCATCCCACGTCTTATGTCATCTAATCAGTTGGAGGAAAATCTCTGTTTTTTTTCACTCATTTAGTTGGCTTTCTATTACTGTCGGGGTAATGTAAGGCAATATTGTGCCACTTGTTGGTATAGATTTCTATGTTTTTAGGTTGTATTTTTTTTTTATTTTTGCCACTGTGTTAACTTTTAAAATTCCTGTAGGTTGCAGCTCTCTGCTAGAACTTGCTGGAAGGTGATGCGCCAGGGAGGAGATAAATTTGAAGGGTTTGTTGTGCTTTAATGAGCATTGTACCCGTATTGTTCTAGGGAGTGGAGAAACTGATTAGTTATGGTGGCACAGTCACCTTATCCAGTCTCTGTTGGAGCAGCTGGAAACAGTCTCCAGGTTGTGCTTGGTGTCAGTGCATTCGATGCCTATTCTTAGATGAACTCTATGGCATTCACCATTGGTATCTTATTTGTATTAAAATCCAAGGTCATGGGTAAGAAACACACCACATCAATGACTGTTTTGTACAGGTACAAGGCCTTGGTAAACTACTCACCCCACTCCCAACAATCCTCCGTGCACCTCTTTTCCCTGAATGGGGGAAGGAACATTATATTGTTATACAGAGGCTAAATATCCATGCACATATACTATATATTTATTAGAAACGCCGAATAGCAAGGAATAGTTAACGTTGTCTACTTTATTTTACAATTTATGTTTAGGCTGCTGCTGCTCTTCTAACATGGAAAAAAACGTATGCACCTCCACCCTCGGATCCAGCGTTGCACCGCCCTTCCTCTCTGTCAGTCTTCTGTTTAATTTCTATCTTTGGCCAAATGGGACGTCAGTGCTGCAGCGGTATCATGTCATTGCCTGATGTCAGTGTTTGGAGCACTTAGGGAGACGTGTATGATCGGGTTTTTCACCCTTTTCTGGCGTAAAATGCACCAAACATGAGCAAGCTGTGATGTGTAATGTGCCAAACATATGTGTTAGGGCTTGTTCACACGGAGTTTTCACTCCGTGTTACAAGCGCTTTGTAGATCCGGCTTGGGGACCGACAGAGCGGACCCCAAGACGGATCTAACAATTAGCAGTGACTTTATCACTGCTGCTATGACAACACCAGCGGCGTTCACATGACAGATCGCCGCTGCGTGTTCAAAAGCGCCGCTCTGGTCCGTCTTGCAAAGAATTGCATGTCAATTCAAGACGGATCTACAAAGCGCTTGTAATACGGAGTCAAAACTCTGTGTGAACAACCCCTTAGGCGCATTGTTCACAATACTTGATACTTTCTAATGCACCTAACATGAGGGGGCGTTCTGGGGGCGCGTCGCACCAGACTCGTTATATTGGACACATATATGAATGTGATTTGGCAAAACTAGGCGCATTACTGCTCAAACAGGCAGAACTATTTTAATGCCTGAGGAGTCGAAGTCCACAGCTAGATTTGCTGTTAGGGGAAAAAAATCCAATATTTCTCAACTTACACCATTGCAATAATAAAAAGTATTTTTTGATAATTATCAAACTATATAAAATTAAATAATTTACATTTAATAAATTTTTCTATCATATAATATCCCAAAAATATAAAAATATCTCCTATAAAATGCATTTAAATGTAATAGAAGCTAAAACTAGTTTTACACTAAATAACCCACTGATGATGTTCAGATTTTTACATTTTTAATTTTTACAACATTAAATTTGAAATGTATTTTTGCTGCTCTCACCCTTTATTCTGCATACAACAAGAGCCAGCACAGCACAGGTACTGCTGGGACCTGTGGTTCACCAAGCAAGATCAGTACCATAGTTTCTATTCAGTGACAAGCTATTCCAATGACTTTTCTTTTATTTCCAGTCTATTTATAGACTTTATACATGTTAAGCGCATTACTTATGTGCCTTAGTTCCATAATGCGGCAAACACACAGGCGAGGCGCGTCGAACTTTAGACCTCATTTATAATCGCACAGAAACCACTTTCATACATTCAGGCGCATCATACACTGAAAATGAGACTCGACAATTCACTTCGATGCGCCTTCCTTCATACATGTCTCCCTTACTGTCAAACAGTGATGTCAGGCAATGGCACATGACCGCTGCAGCCAATCAGTTCTAACGGGAAATAAACAGAAGACTGGCGGAGAGGAAGGATCTGGGGTGAGATTTTTTTATTTAAGAAGTGCACAGTAGCCTAAAAAAAATAAAAAAACAGATAACTACTTTAAGAACTGGACAAAAAGACACGCAAGTCATTTTGGTCATCTTAGCGGGCTTCTTCTGTCGCCCCTTCACATTAGGGTAACGTGAGTGCAGGGTACTCATGAGCTCTCATCACAGCGAGGAACCGAATGAAGACCCTCTCTTTGTACTCTCATGAGAAAAAAAATTTCAATTACCGTAAATGTTTTGTTTTTACTTTACCATTTTTTTTAAATTTGGTAACGAAATATAAATATACATTATTGGTATCTCTGCATGAATAAGGGTATGTTCACACGGCTTTTCCCCGGCATAAAGCGGTGCTTATTGTGCATGTCGCTATACACCGACAGCCATGGCTGAGTATGAGTCGGTGCCCATTTTGATGGAGTCGGAGTCGTTATAAAATGAATCGACTCCCAAAATATATAATAAATTGGTACAGTTCAATCCAGTGCCAAGAGCAAGAGGCATTGGGTGTTGCATGTGTTACTGCTCCCATATCTTCAGCCTCATCACATGAGGAGTGTAATTGATGACATGAAGCAGGCAAAGCGTTGCCGCAGGGGAAAAGATTCCGCTCCCATAGCAAACACATTGACCAGATTTCAGCAAAATTTTTTACTTGCTCTCAAAGAAGTAGGAGAGCTCAACCGTTCATCAAAACTAACAATTTCAGGGTATAAAGGAATTGCCTCACGCACAGAGGTGTTGCCCATGAGGTCACCGCTTTGCCAACAACCCAAGTAAGTGTAGAGAGGCCGTTCTCTAGCCTGGAATAATGAGATCAGATGTGAGGTCATGTATGTAGGATCTGATGGAGGCGATACTATTTCTCAGTACAAATTCAGAGACTCCACAAATGTTATTCAGGACATTATTTTCCCACTTACTGCAGCATTTTGCATATTAACAATTTATTAACGTTTATTATGTTCTGAAGTTATATTCCAATAAAATATATTTCATACTGACAAGAAAAATAGTAACAGCTTTGAACGTGAGACTACCATCATTTTATAGACAATCATCTTGGCTATCTCATACATAACTTTGACCTGCAACTATTTTGCATATACTTAGTTATGCAGATTCTTGTCATGTAACTGTATTGTTACTGTTTTGCTCCTGGTGGTGGAACAATCTTTTTCTTCTTGTATACTACATACTAAAACCTGTTCTCACATTCCCTAATAGCCCAGTGTGTTATTAGGCTGATTCCCAAGTGAAAGGTCTCTGGTTCGAGCAGCCATGAAGAAGATTTCCCAAGAAAAGAGAAACGGCATCATCCAGCTCATTGACAGCGTCTCTCGGCCAAGAAAACTGGCCAACTGCATCATATGAGGCCCTGACAGCTGGAAGAATACAAAATGAAGTCCATCCATTCTGAAGCCAAGAGGTGGACGTCCAGGCAAAATAGTCAACAAGCTGGCTCATTAAAAGGTCGATCAGTTCTTACTTTACAGACACGGGAGTGGAGGTGGCTCATAGGCTTCGTAATAGTGAGTTCACAGACGTCCATGCAAGCACCATGCAACACGCATTACACAGGTCTGGAATGGTCGCCCGAAAAAAAGCGAAGAAGCCTCAACTTCAATCTCGTCATAAGAAGCGTTGGCTCGAGTCTGCAAAAAAGTACGAAAAGTGGAAGATTGGAAACTGGGGATTTGGAGCAAAGAGGAGAAAGTCAATAGACCGGGCTCTGATGGGGGCAAATTGAAGGAATTGTCAAGTTAGGTGGAGGAAGCCTGAAGATATAGGGTTGTTTCAAAGTCAAAGATGTTGGATACTGGACCAGGATTGATGTTGATTTCAATGCTGAGCTATATCTAAGTATCCTACAAGATAAGTAACTTCATACACTCGAGTACTATGAGTCTGAAAAAGAACGACTGAGTGTTCCAGCAGGACAACGACTCGACGCATACGTCGAGTTTGGCAAAGAAATGATTCAGTGACAATGAAGTGGAGTTGCTGCATTGGCCCCAACAGTCCCCAGACTTCATCCCAATTAAACACTTGTGGGTAGAGTTGAAGAAAAAGCTGTATTCATATCCAAGTGAGTTGACCAGTCTGCACCAACTCTGGGAATGTGTAGAAGAGACCTGGGCTCAGATTTTCATTGAGACATGCTTGCATCTGATCAAAAGCCTAGAACAATTCAGGCATTGTTGAAAGCCAAAGGTGGATTTACAAAATACTTACAAAATATTAAAAATTTACATTTTGATTTTTAGGAGCAAAACAGTAACAATGCAGTTACAGGACACGAATCTGTATAACTAAGCAAATACTAAATAGATGCAAGTCAAATATATGTATAAGATCGGTAAGATGATCGTCTATAAAATGATGGTAGTCTCCTGTTCAAAGCTGTAGTGGATGGGGAGATATGGAGCCTGAAAGTCAAAAGTTCAAAACATTGTTACCATTTTGCTTGTCAGGGTATGTTCTACCTAAATAGCTTGATTGTTGTAACATAAAGGTGATAAAAAACCTGATGTTAACATTTTACTACGGTAAAGTTATCACTTCAACATGCGACATGTATGAGGGAATGGGCGTTTGGGAAACTGAGGAGTTGGAGTCGGAGCTTTGGCTTACCGACTCCACAGCCCTGCCAGCAGCGCTCACTTCCCACGTCACCTCCATTGACTGCCACTTTCCCTGGGACGTAAGCGGCGAAAAGAAGCGACATGTCACTTCTTTCTGCCGGTGCTCGGTACCCGTCTGTAAGAGACGTAAGGGATTACGTCTGTAAATCATAGCACTCAATGAATGCTATCATTTTACCGTGTTTGTAGAGCCTACTTCAGGTGTATTGCATCACAAGTACGAGCCGAAGTACACCTCACAAATACGCCGTGTGAACATGCCCTAAGATTATCATGTTATTTTTCCAAACGGGTGAATTAAATAACAAAAAGAAAATCTGAAAAAAATGTCAGAATTGGTTTTTTTGCTCATTTACTTTAAAAAAAAATAAAAAAAAAAAAAAAAAGACCTCACATTTCCTTTCATGAGAAAATAATGTTGCAGTTGTTTTAACACAGAAACACAAAAACCGATAAAGTGATTCACTGTGATCATATTGACCCAGTTAATATAATTATCATGGAAAAGATACAGATGAGGATGCTTATCGTCACTTTAGAAGAAGGGGTGCTCTGAAATGTGGGTGAGATAAAGCCTCTCATTTGAACATCTGCATCTTCTTGTGGATCATTACCTTTTTATGTACTTCAGTGCTTAAAGGGGTTTTGCCACGAAGTAAAATTGATGTGGGAAGCTTGCAAATTAAATAAACATTTTCACCATTCATTATTAAAAATTCTGCACTTTTTTTGTTTTAGTTGCTCCTTTAGTGATCCATTGTTTACAGCTCATCTCCAAGGGATATGACCAGAGCTGAGAGCTCCTCAGTCCTGGTCGCACATGCTCAGACATCATCTCTCCTCTCAGACAGCTACTGAGTGTTCAAACCCCAGGTGCTGTCATTCTACTCCCGTCCTCTGTCCTCCTTAGTAATTAGTGAAACAGTGCAAATAAATAAAAAAGAAACCTCAATGAGGTCTGTGCATTGATAAAGAGAAAAAACACAGGTTTGGTTCCTGCAGGGATTTGAACCTAGGACCCTTGTGCCTGGAGGCAAAAGCTTTAGCTCTCAGCTACTCACAATGCTTTACATAAACAGACCTTTCTTTGACTACAGAGAGGAAAGGTCTGGTGATGTCAATGAAATGAGATCGTGGCAAAATCCCTTTAATGGAAAATGTGACCTGCATCAGTGATTGTGCATGTGATGGCGCTGTAGCAGTTATCATTACGCAAATGTTTGGCTCATGTATAAAACTTTCTGTAGACTATTCTCCACTGTACATCACTATAGATGAGACCTTTAGACCATACTAACCATATAATCGCTGAAGGCCGTCAGCGCTACTATTAGTATGGTCTATTAATATGCCCGGTAATTGTGAACTGGGCAGCGGCGCGATGAAGTGAGCTCATCGCACCACTGCCTCCCCTCGGCCTCACAGCCATCATAGGGAACTTTATATACCTGCCTTACTGAGGGGAGCTTTATATACCTGCCTTACTGGGGGACGTATCTATATGCCTGCCTTACTGAGGGGACATATTTCTATATACCTGCCTGAGGGGACATATCTATATACCTGCCTGACGGAGGGGAGCTTTATATACCTGCCTAACGGAGGGGAGCTTTATATACCTGCCTTACTGGGGGACGTATCTATATACCTGCCTTACGGAGGGACGTATCTATAGGCCTGCCTTACTGAGGGGACATGTTTCTATATACCTGCCTGCCTGAGGGGAGCTATATCTATATACCTGCCTGAGGTGACATATCTATATACCTGCCTTATTGAGGGGACGTAGGGGACGTATCTATATACCTGCCTTACTGAGGGGAGCTTTATATACCTGCCTTACTGAGGGGAGCTTTATATACCTGCCTTACTGAGGGGAGCTTTATATACCTGCCTTACGAGGGGACTGTTTATATACCTGCCTTACTGAGGGAGATGTATATACCTGCCTTACTGAGGGGAGCTTTATATAACTGCCTTACTGAGGGAGCTGTATATACCTGCCTTACTGAGGGGAGCTGTATATACCTGCCTTACTGAGGGGAGCTGTATATACCTGCCTGACTGAGGGGAGCTTTATATACCTGCCTTACTGAGGGGAGCTGTATATACCTGCCTTACTGAGGGAGCGTATCTATATACCTGCCTTACTGAGGGGAGCTGTATATACCTGCCTTACTGAGGGAGCTGTATATACCTACCTTACTGAGGGGAGCTGTATATACCTACCTTACTGAGGGGAGCTGTATATACCTACCTTACTGAGGGGAGCTGTATATACCTGCCTTACTGAGGGGAGCTGTATATACCTACCTTACTGAGGGGAGCTGTATATACCTGGCTTACTGAGGGGAGCTGTATATACCTGCCTTACTGAGGAGAGCTGTATATACCTGCCTTACTGAGGGGAGCTACATATACCTGCCTTACTGGAGGGATGTATCTATATACCTGCCTTATTGAGGGGATCTATATATACCTGCCTTACTGGGGATACAGAGTAAGTTTCCACGAAAATAAACCCCCAAAACTAATTTTTCCCCGTTCACCCTGTTTTTTTTTTTTTTTTTTTTTTAAATTAGTCCGGCCCTCTAGAACCATCCCACTTTCTCATGCGGCTCCATGGGAAAATTAATTGCCCAGCCCTGCTATAGAACATGGTAGGAAACAGTAAATTTTGGGTCATATGCTGAACCTTATGAGCCTGCTGGTAGATCAAACGATCCTCTACGCTGTTGGTCTCTGTTATGCTGGTTTATGTTGGTATACATTCTTTTTTTATTCTATTGAAGAGCATAGTTGCCTATACTTTTCTGTGCAGATAGTTGACAATTTCCTATGCATCTTGCAAAAAACGTGTACCATGTGGTGTATGTTTTCTTTTTACAACGGGAGTCAATGGGTTACATGGTACTGTATGCTTATACTGCAGCATATTAGTATATAGCTGTACCCATACTATTCAGCACCTGAAAAACATCTCTCACATCCGCTCATTCCTCAACTATGACACTACAAAAATGCTGGTCCATGCCCTTGTCATCTCCCGCCTAGACTACTGCAACATCCTTCTTTGTGGCCTCCCAGCTAGCACCCTCGCTCCCCTCCAATCCATCCTTAACTCTGCTGCCTGTCTTATCCACCTCTCTCCTCGCTACTCCTCTGCTTCTCCCTCTGCCCAAACCCTTCACTGGCTCTCCCCATGGGCCAACGAATTCATTTCAAGCTACTAACCATGAAACCTCTCCCCTCCATACATCTCTGCCCATATTTCCAAATATCTCCCCTCACGCACTCTCGCTCCTCACAGGGCCTTCTCCTCTGCTCTCCCCTTATCAACTCCTCAACACAACCGTCACCAAGACTTCTCCCGTGCTTCACCCACACTCGGGAACTCACTGCCCCAACACATCAGACTCTCCTCCACTTTCACCAGCTTCAAAAGCACCTGAAAACCCATTTCTTCGGGCTTGCCAAAACCCTTCACTAATCTTGTCACTATTTTCTCCACAAATTTGTCTCCCACTCACCTCCTCTTTCCCCTCCTTGTAGATTGTAAGCCCTCGCGGGTAGGGTCCTCTCTCCCTCTGTCGTGTCATTGTCATTATGTTATGTATGTAACCCCCTTGAATGTACAGCGCCCTGGAATCAATGGCGCTCTAAAATACTTAATAATAATAATAATTACATGTGGGTGCCAGCTGAGGGCTTTCTGTTTTGCCTTATACCAAGTAGAGAATATTTCAGTGGCACATCTAAATCCAGTAGTACCTCGACACTCAACCATAATCTGTTTTGGAAGGCTGGTTCTGTGCCAGTCGGTTTGAGCGCCAACCATTTTTTTAACCTGAAGAGATAATGTAAAAATATTAAAGGGGTTTTGCCACTATCTCATTTCATACCTCCTGCATCCAGCTCTTCAGCTCTGTGTGCTCAGAAGGGGGAAGTGTGTGATTTGTTCGAATTGCCTATCATGTGACCCAGCAGGATGACATCACAAGGCCTTTCCCTCTCTAGTCAAAGAAAGGTCTGTTTATGTAAAGCATTGAGAGTAGCTGGGAGGTAAAGTTTTTGCCTTTAGGCACAAGGGTCCCAAGTTCAAATCTCTGCAGGAACCAAACCTGTGTTTTTTTTTTTCTCTTTATCGATGCACACACCTCATTGAGGTTTCTTTTTTATTTTAAATTTCTAAGGAGCACAGGGACGGAGTAAGTGAAGCCCGGGTTTGAACACTCAGTTCCCGCCTGAGAGGAGAAATGATGTCTGAGCATGTGCGACCAGGACTGAGGAGCTCTAGCCCTGGTCGTATCCCCTGGAGAGAGCTGTAACAATGGATTTCTAAAGGAGCAACTAAAACAAAAACGGTGCAGAATTTTTAATAATAATGAATGGTGAAAATGTCTGTTATTTCATTTGCAAGCGTCCCACGTCAGTTTTACTTTGTGGCCAAACCCCTTTAAATTGGTTCCCGCACCCACTTCTGGCTGATCATGGCCTCTGAATAACTATTACCAGCTACCTGGTTTCTTTCTCCACACCAGTAATAGCTTCTCCATCTGTTCCATTATTTGAGATCTGTGCTTTGTTACCACTTTTGCTCCTTTCACTGCGTCAGCTGCTTTATTGTGCTCTTTACAGCATTGTCCATCGTTGACTTTGCCATGTCATACTGAATGGCTAATTCAGACACACGTATGCCGCTCTCCTACTTGGCTAGAGGTTCTCTTTTTAAATTCAATTCCTGTTCTCACTGTTTTGCTAAGTGCCAGGTATCCCTGTACTGATAAAACTTCCTACTTTATTTTCTACAATCTTAAAATCCATTTTGTATTTCGGGCTTTACACAATTATACAAGTAATTCAACAATTGGTATTTTAATTTCCCGTTCTGGATGTTTCACTTATTCGTTGACCTTTCTCAGTGGAGTATGGTATTCATGTAAAGCATTCCTCAATTTGCTGGATTAATTTATCACACCTAAACACTGTATTAGAGTAAACCCACCCGAGATTTTGTGATTTATTTATTTTTTTTTCTTTAAAGGGATTGTCTCACTACATTGATTCACTTTACCTCAGTCCTGTGTTCTTGGTTTCACTTTGAATTCAGGGGCGTGTTGACTGGATTCCACAGTAGAAACCAGGTCTGTAGCTATAGCAACCAGTGCTAGCAGCCTATCAGGATAGCTCAAACAGGTCTGTAGCTATAGCAACCAGTGCTAGCAGCCTATCAGGATAACTCAAACAGGTCTGTAGCTATAGCAACCTGAGGAGCTGATGCAGCCCATACAAGAGGGGATGTCTAGGAATAGATAGGACACTGTTAATGGACATATACTGCAAAGTGATCTTTAACATTAACAGCAATCCTTGTAGTGAGACAATCCCTTTTAATTGTGTAGAGCCCAAATTACAGTACACGGAGTCCCCGAATTGTGACGTTCCGACTGTCTCCTAGTTGCGAATTGAGACCTATGGGGTGTGAGTCGGTATGCTGATGTTACACACCAGTCATGCCCCATAATAACGTCACTCTGTCTGAATGAAGCAAGCGCTCCATTGCCCCTGTGTCTCCCGTGCTGTTGGCCGTCACAGCTATTCTGTCTCGTGCTGCTATGGTACTGTCGGTCCTGACAGGTCTATTTATTCCCGCTCTAAACCCGTCCCTCCCCACCTCTAATATCCTCTTAAATGTACAAAACTGGTACAGTACATGTGTTGTGGATGGGAACAAAGGTTATATATGTGTGATCCTTTGTGTCTCTATTTCAATGTATTAGTTAGTATATACTTCACATATACATATATATATGATATACATGATAGGCACATACTTATATAGTACAGCATGTAAAAGCTGTATGTATACCTTTTGTTATTAATGTGTTAAACAAGATGGCCGCCTGTAGTAGTTTTTATAGGTCGTCGTGTAATCCAAGATGGCGCCTAGTCAGAAGTTACACCCTGTGTTCAGACATTCCTGAAGCTGTGAGGAGTGGTCCATAGATAAGGACGTGCCAATAGACCCTCACAGACAGCTACATGTGATGCTTCTTATCTACTCATTTGCAAAGAGGTATAAAAAAACCACCATTTTGTGAATAGTATCAGAAAGCAGTTTCATAGCAGCAAGGCATGTTGTGAGGTGTTTTCTCGGTGCACCTTTTGTTATTTTTTAAGATAATTTGAACCCCCACAAGGACAGACTCGCCTTTTTGAGGCTACTCTCGATTACCCCTGTGTTTAACTGGTGCTGCTGTGGCCTGCTGACCTATAGTTCTACTTCCCACAGCAGCTGCTGTGGAACTACAAGTGCCAACATGCACTTATTTCTCTCAGCAAAATGCAAATAAATGTATAGAATTGATACAATGAGATTTTCTGGATTTTTTTTTGGATATTCTATCTCTCAATGTTAAAATGAACCTACCCTTAAAATGATAGACTGGTCATGCCTTTGTCAGTGGACAAACTTGCACAATCAGCAAGGGATACTTATTTCCTTCACTGTATGTGATGTGGCATGCTGGCTCCTGTAGTTGTGGAAATGTAAAAGGGGTTTTAACCCTTTCCTACACTATCCAAAACTTAACAATGTACCTGTTCCGACTTACATATTCAGCTTAGGAACAAACCTATAGTCCCAATCCCATTCGTAACCAAGGCACTGCCTTTGTGGATTTGATCATGAAATATAAAGTATTATATGCCATTGAAATATTCTCTACAGCAGAAGTAGGTCAGACAGTACTCACAACTTGTGATGGGATGTAAAAACTGAGCCTTCTACACAATTGGGTCTATGTAGCTATAGTAGGACTCTATTAGAGGGTCCTCACAGGGCACATTTGCTTAAAGCTTCCTTCACATTGTGGTTCGGATCCACTATTGATATTCTTTGGGATACCTAAAAAAGGTATGCCGGCAGACCCCACCACGCATCCATAGGAAATAACAGTGCAAACATAGTCACTTGGAAACACCTGTTAACCGAGTATAAGGGCTTGTTCACACGGCGTTTTGGATCCTCTTTACGGATCCGTTTTTCGCACTTGAAAAGCGGATCCGAAAAGCGGATCCGCAAAACGCAGTATTGGATACTTTATTTGGATCAGTTTTGAATGCTTTCTACGCATCTGCTTTCCGGATGCGTTTTCATAAGGGGGGGGGGGGGGGGGGAGAGAGAGAGAGAGATCTCTCTCTCTCTCCCCCCTCCGCCTCTCTCTTTCTCTCCCCCCTCCCCGCTCCATTCATATACTGTGCCCAGCCCCAGCTCCTCCGTTTCCGCCGCCGCCACAAAAAACCTGCGCTCCCCCGCCGTTTGGGCCCCCCCGCACACCTCTCCAGCGATCCCCTTTCCAGTCTCCCAGTGCGCTTTTCCGCATCCGCTTTCCCAGGATGCAAAGCGCAGCTGATTACGTGCCCAGAGTGTGGAGCGCTTTTGGACAAGTCCCAAAAAAGCGGACTCCATTATCTCCTAGGGGCTTTCACTTGCGTTAAAACGCAAATAAGAATTGACATGTCAATTTTTTAAAGCGTTTGCGAAACGCGCAGCGCAGTAGAGCCCTTAAAAGCTCATCACCGATCTCCCGTGAGAAAAGCTATGCGCTTTTGCCATTGAACGAAATGTTAATCAGACTGACAATCGTTAGATCCGTTTTGCGGATCCGTAAAAAGGATCCACAAAAACGCCGGGTGTGAACAAGCCCTAACGCTATTTTTCTGCCATGTCTCCCTATTTTGTCCAGCACAGAATGTGTTTAAAATTTGGAAAACAATGTACGCGTCGTCCACAAGTTTAAATTACAATTTTTACCCGTTAGGGTATGTTCACCGGCTTATTGCGGCATGCACAGCTTTATCTCAGCCCTGTACTTCGTTCTTGGCGGTGCGGGGGGGGGGGCGGCCCGCCCATCGGCCCTATAGACAATGCTTTAACTTGCGGCGCATATTTCCGCTGCGAGTAATTGACATGTCACTAATCCCCCCACGCGTACAATACAAACGTATTGTAGAGGGGGGGGAGGGGGAGAGAAATCCTAGTTCCTATAGAGTTTGGGATTCCCGTTTTGGGGGCGCATTTCCCACGTATTAAGCGCAGTATGCTGTGAAATACGTGACAAAATGCACCCCAAAATAAGCTGTGTGAACATGCCCTAAGGGTATGTTCACACAGCGTTTTTTGTTGTGGAACATCGTTTAATGGTGTTTGTATCTGTCTATTGGACCCTTTAAAAAGGCCCAATGCATCTAACCCAAAGTGCAATGGATTCCCCATTGCTGTGCTAATTTGGCTAGGTTACACGGGGCATTTTTTCAGGGCTAGTTACCCTCGCAATTACGCCATGTGGACAGGGGCAAAGAGCCGGGGGGCGGCACTTCGCCGGCCCATAGACTTTCATTACCCGCGGCGCGTATTACCCACTGGTAAATTACATGTCAATTATCTCGGATTCCCCGGAGCAGGGGAGGAGACGGAATCCATAGTTACTCTATGAGAACTGTGCGATTACCGTAATGAATGGGACAGATTCCAGCCGTAACTTGCGCACTACGGCGAGTAATTACGGACCGAAATACGACCCATTTTAAGCCGTGGGAACATAGCCTAAAACACGCATCGGAATTCAGATGAGTGATCACTGATACGTGTTTTACCGTTACGCGATACCATGTCAATTCTTGGTCCCGAAAAGACGAGCAGGAGCCCTATTTAAAACTATAGGATGCGATCCTGCTGCAGCCAAAAATGCATACCACAAATGCACCTGAGGTGTTGATGCGGTTTTTGGCTCCGATTGACGAAGTGTTTTTGGATGCGATTTTCGAATGAAAAACGGATCCAAAATTGGATCCAAAAACACTGTGTGAACATTCCCTTATTCCTTATGGAGGTGTTCGTGATCCCTGCTGATAAATTTTCCAGCGTTCCCAAAAGGTAGCCTTGGTGTAGGTCCCGAATGGAACCAAGCAGCAGTGCGAACCCAGCCTTATCTGTCCTGCTTTAGTTATGAAAAAGCAAAGCGGTTCAAGAGAGCAGATTATGACTGTATTCTTGTACTAAGCTCTATGAAGGTTTAGCTAAAGATAATGAATGTACTAGTTCCCTTGTTTTCCCCGAATATATGACAGTGTTATTTATATTTCAGTTTTGATTCTTAATGAGGAAGCTAAGACTTCTTTTTTAGGGGATGTTCTTATTCTTTACATGAACAAGAATTCACATGTTTTAATATATTGTAGTGATTTTCATCACAAAACATCAGCAGACAGCAGCCAAACTCTGAATTGCATAAAAAAATGCACCGTCTTATTTTCAGGGGAGGTCTTATTTTCAGGGGAGGTCTTATTTTCAGGGGAGGTCTTATTTTCAGGGGAGGTCTTATTTTCAGGGGATTGTCTTATTTTCAGGGGATTGTCTTATTTTCAGGGGATTGTCTTATTTTCAGGGGATTGTCTTATTTTCAGGGGATTGTCTTATTTTCGGGGATTGTCTTATTTTCGGGGATTGTCTTATTTTCGGGGATTGTCTTATTTTCGGGGATTGTCTTATTTTCAGGGGATTGTCTTATTTTCGGGGATTGTCTTCGGGGATTGTCTTATTTTCAGGGGATTGTCTTATTTTCAGGGGATTGAATTTATTTTAGGGCGCGGAGTCTGTCTTATTTTCGGGATTTGTCTTCGGCCGGGATGTGTCTTATTTTCGGAGGATTGTCTAATAATCTTTCGGGGTTTGTCTTCCGGGGAATTGTCTTATTTTCAGGGGATTGTCTTATTTTCGGGGGATTGTCTTATTTTCGGGGATTGTCTTATTTCCAGGGGATTGTCCTTATTATTCAGGGCATGTCTCTATTTTGCAGGGGATGGTCTTTTTTTCCGCGGGGGACAAACAGGGTCATATCTTCTTCCCTTTATATCTCGTCTATTGAAGCAGTGTAGTGTGCGTGCCCTGCAAAACCGCTCCCTAAATCTCCGCATCCTGAACCCTGTGGAAGGCGGCTGGTTGGAACTTGTTCTTGTCTGAAGTTTCAGGCTTTGGGTGGTATGAGACTTGAGAATTTTCTTTTTACTTGTTACTTTAGTTCATAAAAGTTAGCAGAGTTCACAGACCTGTGTAAAACGTAATGAAAAAGCCAAGGCCGATGTCCTAGTTACTATGCCGGTGCACCGCTTCTTTTTGTTTGACTGTTTCTGCTTTTAGTACATTCCTATACGTTTATTGATGCTAGCTGTTGAGGAATCTCCGTTGTGACGGGACTAGCCAGGATCTTTATGCCCTCTGTGTGACCGGGGCAGGCAATCCCCTCTCACCAGACTAATGGATCTCGAGATTCAGTTATCCCCATCTATAAATCTCTAAGCTGCCAACTTTCTCCAGCTCCACACTGGTTAGCGCCAGCACGTCATCCACGTTAACACTTTAGACCACCTTGATCCATTAACGCCGCCGACCTGCCCCAGCAGGGATTTCACCCACAAGTGCTGCCCGCCACTTGTGGTAGGGTTTTTTAAGAGAAACTAAAAAGTCACTGCCAGGAAGTATATTCTAAGAGATCAGTCCATCATCTTTGAGATATGTTCATGAAGTTAGACACTGGAACTGTGTCATTTCACATTCAGCGTGAAAACAATTGTAACGTTGAATTTGCATGTTTCTTTAACATAGATCTACTTATTTTCTTCATAATCCTATTCATATGACATGGTAATCCCACGTAATTACTAATAATGCATTGCAGCGCCTGAGAACACGTTTGAACTTCTCGAAGGAGTCTGTTCTGTATTTATTCTGTTTCTGTGGTATGCAATTGTTTTCCAGAGGCCTTCATTCTAGTTCCCATGCAGCCAAACCTGATGAATAATGAACAAGGCCGGATTGATTTTAGAAACTCTTAAATCCCATCATTAGTTAGAAAGTTCTTTCAATCCCGGATTCTTCTAAAATTGAGGAGTTTTTTTCTATGTTGATCTAATTCAACATAATTTACAGAGGAGGAGGGGAAAGTGATCACTTGTCAGACTACTAAATTGCAGGGACTGATGACTCTGACCAGACATGGTGCCCATATGAGAATACCAATCAGTTAGGCTATGTCTAGCACTGATTTACGGTCAGTATTCAGAATCTGCAAAAATCTGACTGTATGATCATCCCCATAGACCGCAATAGAAAATCCGAGCTGTAGTCGACACGGCTCAGATTTCCTGAGTTCGGATTTCAAAACCGACAGTTGTGAAACATTAGACACAAGGGATGGGAGTTGAACTCCAGACCCCCCGAACCGACTCCCAATATATATATTAAGTTCGGTTCCAAGTTTGTTCGAATGCTGTGCAATGAGGAAGGGGGAATTGGGTCGGCCAGTGCTACTGCTCCCAATAATCTTACAGCCTTTCACCATGAGGTGTGTAATTGGATGACATGGAGGCAGGAAAAGCGTGCCCAGCGAGCGAGAGAAAGATCATCTGCTCCCATGGCAAACTGAATTTCCAGCAAACATGTTTCACTTGGTTTTCAAAAGAACCTAGAGATGTTCAAACCATTCATCAAAACTGGACTGTGGCTGTGAGGCAATTCCTTTTTAACCTTGACATTTGTTAGAGGATGTTTGCCCCTGTGGTCACCGCTTTGCCCCCACACCCAAGTTAGTGTAGAGAGGCTTTTTCTCTAGCCTGGAAAATTATGTGATACAGATGTGATGGTAATGTATGCAAGGATCTGATGAGGGCGATATTATTCTCTCAGAATAAATTCAGAAAACTCCACAAATGTTTCTGCAGTGTTTGCCATATTTACAATTTTTTTGTGTTTAAAATTCCTATCCAATAAATTTATTTTACACTGAAAAGCAAAATGGTAACAATGTTTTGAAATTCGTGACTTTATGGCTCCATATCTCTCACATCCACTACAGCTTTGATACATGAGGAACTTACTGTAATTTTTATACAGGTCATTTTACCTTCTTATACCATAAATTTTACTTGCAAGATTTAGCTTCCTGCATTTGTTCTGCAGATTATTTTACTGTTTAACTTCCATTGTTACTGTTTTGCCACTGAAAATCTAAAATATTAATTATTATTATTTTTGTTGTATTTGGGACAATCCTCCCTTTGCGTTGTCAATATTCCTGAATCCTTCTGGGCTCTGGATCCAGATTCCAAGCATATCTTGACCAAAATCTGATCCAGGTCTCTTCTACTCATTCCAATGTTCGGTGCAGACTGGACTTGGATAGAAGAAATACAGACTTTTTCTTTACATCTACCCATCAAGGTTTTCAAAAGATTCAAAAACATTGTTACCCTTTGCTCGCAGTGTCATGTTCTACCTAAAGAGCTTGATTTTTGTATCATAAGGTGATAAACAGCCTCCAGATGTTTCATTTTACTACTATAAAGTTATCACTTTAAACAATGCCCATGTAACCCATGTATGAGGGCGTCAGGAGTCGGAGGTTTTGGACGTTGAGGATTTGGAATCGGGGCTTTGGCTTGCTGACTCCACAGCCGAAATTACGGTAATCCATAGTTCTCATAGAGTTAAGAGTTCTCATAGATAAGTGACATGATGTCAATTACTTGCGGCGAATATGTGTCGTGAGTAATGCATGTCATTTGGGCCAGCGGGCTGCAGCCCCCCCCCCTTCACCCCCCCCCGTGCGCAGCGCGCAATCGGGAGGGACTGGCGCTGATCGGGCTTGTTCACTCGGAGTTTTTGGATCCGTTTTTTTACCACTGAAAACTGCATCCGAAAAGCGGCTACGCAAAACGCAATAGCTGATGCTGTTTTGTGTGCTTGTATCATGCATTTTACGGATCCGCTTTCCAGATGCGTTTTGATATATATATTTATATATATTTATCAGCCCCCTGCAGCGACACTCACCCGCTGATCCAGCCCCCTGCTGCCACGCTCACCTCCGATCCATAAGCTGTGTTAACCCACACCGCTTTTCGCATCCGCTTTCTGGAAGCAAAGCGCCGCTGATACGTGCCCACGATTGCTGGGAAAGCGCTTTGGGAACAGGTGCTAAAGCGGGACTCCATTATCTCCTATGGGCTGTCACTTGCGTAGAACGACCAGAGGACGATATTGACATGTCAATTCTTTAAGCGGATCCGAACAAGCGCAGCGCCAGGAGAACCTTAAAAGCGCCATCGACCGATCTCCCGTGAGAACAGCGATGCGCTTTTCGCCCATTGTGAAAGCATTGTTTAATCACACTGACAATTGTTACATCCGTTTTGTTTGCGGATCCGCTTTTGCTTGCGCCAAATCAGATATCAAAAAGCAGATCGGCATAAACTTTGTCGTGAACAAAGCCCTCTAAAGGGGTTGTATCGCTTCAAAGAATAGCTTTAAATTCGTAGGGAACACAATATAAAGACATTTCCCAAATATATTGCTTATGTTCATCTGATACAAGTGAATTATGAAATCCCTGGCTATTTCAGTTCCCTCAGGAACTGACACTGGTCAAACAATTCTCCCTGCTGTTTGTTCTATGGAGATAGCAGTGAGTGTGTCTTCACACAGGTCACAGCACCAAGTGTCCTTGCTGCTGAGCAGTAAAAAGCTTGATTTATGTAAAATAAACAGCACTGTAATTAGGGGATTGTTGTTTGAGGGAATCAGATAAAGAAGTCCTGTTAGTAGTTTTGAGAAGCTAATCTGATCTAATTAGCAAACTTGATGAAAGCACAGCACAAGAGCTGACAAGCTTGGAGTACAGTCCTGAAACCTGGAAGTAGACAGAGCTATTTCATTCATGCATCCTTGAATATCTGTTGCGGAGACAACTCCTTTAAGATGTTTTCACACTGAAAGTCAACTGTATTGTAGTAAAATTGATGTGGGAAGCTTGCAGTTTAGATAATAAACATTTCCCTGATCATCATTATTTAAAAATTCTGTAGCATTTTTGTTTTAGCTGTCACCTTACTAATCCATAGTGTACAGCTCGTCTCCGGGGGATATGACGGGTGACAAGAGCTTGGTGACCAGAGCTCCTCGTCTGGCCTACACTTGTCAGACATTCCTCTCCTCTCAGGCAAGCTACTGTCAGTCTCCTTTCCTGCCTAGTATCACATACACACTCTATGCCCTGAGGAGTATTCTAACCCCAGGTTGATTGCCATTCTACTTCTGTCCTTAGTAATTAGTCAAATACTGCTGATAAGCCGCCACTGCTTCCCCTGTGTATGTTTTGTTAGGCAGTGATTTAATCTGCCTAAACAAATAGCTGAACACTTTCCTGAAGTTATCCCCTTCTTCTAATCTGTAGTCACCTAGCCAATCTCCCCTACACATTGTCTGCTGTGAGCAACTCTTATCTACAATGTATTAGCATAAGGATAACATAGTGCCCCTGAGACTAAACAAACTGTTCTTCCAATCATGGTGTTCGTAAATTAACTATTCACTTATTTCAAATTTGTTTATATTAATATAGTGATATTTATTCGCCTTTGGCCGCCACCTTGGACCGGCCCGTGCGTCACTTTTGGGTTCGCCGTCCTTTGGTAGATTGGTTATGGCGCATATGTCACTCGGACCACAGGGTATATCTCTAAAACTTCACACAGTTTATAGTTCAGTGTGCAATAAATTCAACAACTGAACAAAACAAAAACTCGGCCGTATAGCCACTAACTGAACACTTGTAGAGACGCTCTCTATCTGTGGTCTGAGTCTTCTACTCCGCATCACAACAACACACTTTTAACCAACCATCACTGGTATAACACCCTCACCAATCACCACTGGTATGTAGGCTTCCCTCAAGCCCGTGGGTAGACAGAACCTTTTCTTAGCTCAGCTCTGCTGTTGCTCCAACTCTGGCAGCGAATCACACTCCTCTGTATTTCTGTAGCACTAGGCTTTTACAGGCCTGGTAAAGTCTGGACCTGAACTGTGGGAACAGCCTCCCACCCAACATTACAGCCGTTCCAAAGAAGCCAGCCCTTATTAACTGCTGGCTTTTCTCACCGAGCCTAGGCACCTCAGTAGCACATATGTTGCACCCACATACATATACACATTGTGTAATTAAAAGTAATATATTTATTTATAGTAGACTATGTTGAAAAAGTAGCCTTCCTGAAGTTATCATCATGCTGTTTGATTTTCTTGATTTGTCTATTGGCATTTTTTCTTCCTCCCTCTTAAAAAAAAAAAAAAAAAAGAAACCTCAATCGGGTATGTGCATAGAGAAAAAGAATACACATTTTGGTTCCTGCAGGGATTTGGACCTAGGACACCTATACTGAAAGGCAAATGTGCTAACCACTGGGCTACAATGTTGGAAGTCATAGCTCTCATATTTTAGGCCATTGATTTTACATAAACAGCCCTTTGTTTGACTGTGGGTGAAGGCATGGTGATGTCAAGCCTGCTGGTTCACATGTTATGCAGTTCAAACAGGGCTGTGGAGTCGGAGACGTGGAGTCGGTGGCTATTTTGCAGGAGTCGGAGACGTCATAAAAGGGACCGACTCCGACTCCCTAAATTTTATAATAAAATTTGGGTCCAGGTAGTTCGATGCAAGCGCTCCAAGAGGTATTGGGTCCGGCCAATGGCTCCTGCTCCCATTCTTTCAGCCTTAATCACATCGAGGGGAGTGTAATTGATGACATGGAGCAGGCAAAAGCTCGCTGCACAGGGGAAAAGATCTGATCCCATGGCAAAACGATTTCAGCAAAATGTCTTCACCTGGCTTTCATAGATTGTAGAAGAGTAAGAGTTCTAACCATTCAGCTAAAATCTGACTGTGGGTCTGAGCAAATTCCTTTATACCCCTTGACATTGTTAGAGATGTTGGCCACATGTGGGTCACCGCTTTGCCCCAACCCAAGTTAGTGTTTGACGAGGCCGGTCTCTAGCCTGGAAATAATGAGATCAGAGTTGTGAGGTCATGTATGCAGAATCTGATGGACTTCAAGGCAATATTATTTCTCACGAACAAATCAGAGGACTCCCAACAAATGTTCCTGCAGTGTTTTGCATATTTACGATTTTTTTGATGTTCCTAAAGTCATGTCCACAAATGGTAACAATGTTTTGAAATTGTGTCTTTTCAGGCTCCATATCCTCTTCTCATCCACCTTCAGCTTTTGTTCATGTGGCTACTGTCATTTTTTACACAGTTCATTATTACCTATCTTATACAAAAATTTGACTTGGGCAAGTATGTAGCATCTGCTTAGTTATAGTTTTGCAGCCTAAAAATTCAAAATGTTAATTTTTATTATTTTGTTAGTATTTGGGGAAACTCCAACCTTTTGGTTTTCAATACTGCCTGGTATCTTTGGGTCTCTGGTATCAGATTCAAGGAACATCTTGACCAAAATCTGATACAGGTCTCCTTCTACACAATTCCCAATGCATACTGGACTTGGATACAAATCAGCTTTTTCATTCAACTATACCCACAAGTGTTCAAAAGATCTAGACATTGTTACCCTTTTGCCTTGTCAGGGGTCTGTTCTACCTAAATAGCTTGAATTACTGTTATCTTAAGGTGATGTACACACGTCATGTTGTTTTTACCTTTTTAATACAGTAAAGTTATAACTTAAATCTTGGCTCGTGGTTTGAGGGAGAAATCAGTCAGGAGTCGGAGTGTTGGGAAAATTGAGGAGTCGGGGCTTCGGCTTGCCGACTCCACAGCCCTGAGTTCAAACAAATCAAACACGCCCCTTTCTGAAGATACTGAGAGCTGAAGAGAGAACAAAGCAGGCATGAAATGCCTTCATGGTAAACCCCTTCAATAGTGTTGCACATCAGATTTCTGTCAAATTCAACTTGAATCCAAACACTTTAATTCGGGTCAGCCCCAACTGAACATTGATGTGAATTTCCAAAAATTATCTCTTACTATAACGTTTAACCCTTTTGGGTTACTTTACCTCTCAGCAGCGCTACAGGCTCCAGGCTGCTGTTACTCCAATGTTACTTCTGGCATAGAGGACAGAAGCAATGTTGGAATGGAGAGTGCTTTGAGTGGGTCATTTAAACCCTAAAAAAGCCTTGGAACCCCCAAACCTGATCCCAGTTTAGGGCTAGTGTTGGAGTGAGGCTTAGGTACAGAGTAAAAAAAATTCAGTTCAGGACATCCTGAAACCCAATTTTATTTTTACAGGTCTAGTTGACTAGAACAGGGATAGGTTTGCGCAACACTACTGCTGGATATAAAGAGTAAAGGGGAACTGTGAAAAAATAGAAAAAAAAAAAAAACTTTTTTTTTTTTCCATTGTAAAAATGCAGTATTACCTAAAAAATTGTGCACCCTTTGACTCGCCCTTAGGCCAGGTTTACACAGAATTTTTTTCTTTATGCATTTTGGTATGCAAAACTGTCGCTTTGCATATTAGTATGCCTGTGAAAAAACATGTCAAGTGCATCCTAAAATCCACGTTTTTTAAGAAAGTGAAAGGAAGTCTCTTGGATCTCAGCCGCCTATTAACCTCATATTTTTCCAAAGACAAAATATGTCCTGTGAATCTTTGACGGGGAAATTGTGACAACCGGTTGTAGTCAAGGTTTCAGTAGAAATAACAGAGAAACCACACAAAGTAAGCAACTTTCTTGTAAATGGCTTCTTATGGCTTATGTGCACAGCACTTTCTTCTTAATGTGAACCTGTCAGGAGGTTTATGCTCCCCTATCTCAGATCAGGAAAGAGAACTGAGCTCTGTATATAGGTCTATATGATTTGGAACAGGATTTCTGAAATAAAAAAAAAAAAAACTGAGAAAATTGTTTAAAAAAATGAAAGTTCTGTTTACCCCACCCACATACAGTGATTGACAGTTTGCTCTGTACACACCCTGAAACAGGGAAAGCTGTTAATCACTTTGTGTGGGTGGGATAAACAGGAGTCTTAAAGGGAACCTGTCACATAGGTTATGCTCACCTTGCTGAGGGAAAGCACAAGCTAGTGCAGGACATGCCGATTTCCAGCGCTGTGTCCCTTATTCTGTAAAGATGCTGCAGTTTTAGAGCATTACCCCTCAATTTTTTCATGAGTACGGCTGTTTGCTCTGCGCACAAAAAAGGCTGGGCCCCGCCCACTGACAGTTATTCACTTGTTTCTACCCTATTTACAGTAATAGGTTTATCAGTTGAGTGTGGGCGAGCTAGCCTCAGGTGGGTGCGTGGTATGAAAAAAATAATGACTCTGAATGACTTTTCTGGCTGAAATCTGCTTATTTAAGCATTTACTATACTCGTAAAACTACAGCTCCTTTACAGAATAAGGGACACAGCGCTGGAAACAGCAGATCTGACACTAACTTGTTGCATGTCCTAGCAAGGGGGGATACCTATGTGTACGGGTTCCTTTTAAGTGCTCTTAAAACTGCTGCATCTCTACAGAATAAAGGGGACCACAGCACTGGAAACTGCATGTCTTGTCACTAGCTTGTGCGTCCACTGCAAGGGAGGGCATAATAAGTGACAGGTTCCCTTTTTAAAATGTCTACAAACTGCTGCATCTTACAGAATAAGGGACACAGTGCTGGAAACGGCAAGTCTGTCACTAGCTTGTTCTGTCAGCAAGGGGGGTATAATCTGTGTGACAGGGTCTCTTGAGAGGACATGTAAGAAAACCATAGAGGTTTACGCGTTTTAGGCTCGTTCCTCAGCCCTTAATCGTAACATGGTTACGATTAAAGGGGTTTTTCCACGATGTAATGTTGACGTGGGATCCTCCAAAAGGGGTTTTTAATCACTTTTCTAATATATGTGTTTAAACTAAAAACTGCAGTCTGAGAGAGCTACAGCCTTCCTTACATGCCCTTGGTTACTTCAAAGCTTCTATTAGATACGACCTGACAAGAGCTGCTGGCCGGGCTTGCGCAGGTCACACTTCTTATCTGATGATACTGGAGCTGCAGAAAGTTTTTAAGGCACCGGGTACAATTTGTTTTTTTTTGTATACAGAATAAACTAGTTGTAGTGTGATTAGATACCTGCTTTATCTGATGACAGAGAACATGAAGAAGCTTTCAAGCTGCCCGTGTTTGAAAAGCTGTTGTCTTTTGTACACAGAAGCCAAAAGTTATAGTTTAAATTATTTGAGTGAACAGTCACAGGATCCCTTATCCCTTTTGGTCTGGCTGTTTTCTCCCCTTTTCAGCCCCGGTTTTTGTTTACATTAGTTTTAGCGAAAAGGCCCCCGGTAGACAGTGCAGTCTGAGGCTGTTTGGTATTGAAACCACTCTTGTATGTTTATTATTTCCCTTAAAGTTTTGAGACGCTCCCTTGGGTTTCCCTCACTGGCCCCACCCTCTCTCCCCTGCAGCTTCATGCTCAGCGTGTTTTGTTGAATTTGCTGTGCAAAGGGAGGGGGGAAAATCTTTCGTCTCGCAAATCCCCTTTGGGGGTTTTTGGGAAAAGCCGAAAGCTAAATTCTAGGGGTTTTGGTTTTTTAACGAGGGTTTATAAAACTTTTTCAATAAGAGTGAACTTTACTACATTTGTGATATCCCCGTGTGCACGAGGTGGATTACAGGGATATATTTCATATGGTATTTGCACTGTGCCATGTGAACGGCCCCTAACCATTCCCTTTTGCTGGGCAGAAGCCATACAGGTGTACTGACGATAGCACTGTACTGCCAGCAGTGGGGTGTGATGGTGTCTCCCCATTGAGGCAGGACACACGTCGCCTTAGGCTGTGTGCACATATTCTTATATCTGATGTAACATTTGGAAGGAGCTAAATACTGAAATGTGAAGGCATAGTGCTAACCTTCTGTTTTGAACGATTGGGGTTTGAAGGCCTCCTTTACACCTACATCTCTTGTTTCTGACTGAAAAAATGATTCCCCCAAAACCTTTTTAATTGTGCCCGGCGACAATCCGAACTCCCTGTGTACTATAATTCCTACTTGAGCAAACGAGGTGTGTCCTGTTAAGTTTCCAAGTAGGCGGTCTGAAGGTGCTGTGACGGCTTTGGACTTTTCCAAAGCATAAAAAAGGAAAAATTGGGGTGTTAACATTTTGTTGGGGTGTCTGAAAAAACACGTTCGTTTTCTCATTGAAATTCGGCACTTGCAAGTGTGGAAATTCAACATGGAAACAACGCGGATTGATTTCTGCCTTCTAAATTATATTTCCCAAAAAATACCAAGTAAATCATATTTTACACTGCGGTCAAAGAGACTGACTTGTAATTTAATTAAGAATAACACTACCGTGCTCTGTAAAGTTTTTAAAAAATTTTATGTTAAGCAATGTTTTTTTATCTTGAAAATTCCCCAAAAAACCTTCACTAGTTTGAGCTGACAATCTCGCTTAGGGCATGTTCACATTAAAAAAAAAAAAAAAAAAAATCCTTTGCAGATTCACGGCAGAAAACCCAAAAAAAAAACCAGAATATGGCAAAATGGCGTCCAAAATCCAACGGCATTTGGACATTGCTAGACCGCAGCAGGACCACGGTTTTTGGCGCAGATTTGTGCAAAAGCTACGGCCTGTTTTGGGATTTGCAAATTCGAGTGGAATCCAGCGGAATATACAACATGTTACATATTCCGCCGTATTTGAAACCCAATGGTAAAAAATCCATTTATAGACTAGGGCCGGGGGTTTTTTTGCGTTTTGCAGCACAGGGTACTGTGATTTTCGGGGATTTTAGAAAACGAAACCGCTGAATATCTGCAGTTTCCGTCTGTGTAGACATAGCCTTAGATTTCTGCCCCGAATTTTCACTTTTTATGTGGCAGATTTTAATGTGATGCAGTTTCCGTGCAGAAATCGTATCAATAAGTGATATGTTACTTGTTGTGTTTCCCACAAATGGGGAAAAACCCAATATTTGCCTATGGATTGGACTAGGGGGAATCCACACAAAGATTTCAGCATGAAATACACATTGATTCTAGATTATTGTGTAAGAAAATCTGCTGTGTGAACAAGGCCTTAAAACCGTCACTGACAACACATAACACTGAGGAACTGGCAGCATGTAGTCAGATGCTAATACTGAAGTGACATTTGACCAGTCTTAGATAGTGTGGATGTGCTTAATGGGGTTTTCCCAAGCCAACACCTCCTTACCACCTCCCACGGTGCCAAAATAGAAAATGACTTACCTCTTCGATCACTACTATGCCAGTGTTCTCCCTCTGTCTCTCACTGATGATGTCACGTTCATGGATCACATGATGCTGCAGCCAATCGCTGACCTCTGTGGTCTCAAGTTGTACATGCAGGCATGTGACCACAGAGGTCAGTGATTAGCTACAGCATCATGTGATCCATGAACAGGACCTCATCAGTGAGAGACTGGGATGAACACTGGGGCTCTGGCAGTGCTGGAACAGTGAGGATGGGAGAGGTTAGTATGGGTTAATTTTCTATTTTAGCACCATGAGAGATAGTAGGGAGGTGTTAAAACTTTTGGGAATCACATAGTCTATCCTTCGCTACAAATATTGTTTTTTTATTTTTTTATTTTGTGATTTATTTTTTTGATATAGAGTTCCAAATCCTCTTCATAGACATATGAATGAAAAGATGATATATTGACTACCTCAAGCCAGCACTAGATGGAGCCTAGGAGCTAAGTGTATAGTATTATAATCCTAAATCATCAGTGATCAGCTCCTAT
Source organism: Phyllomedusa bahiana (assembly GCA_025379985.1). Classification (NCBI taxonomy): domain Eukaryota; kingdom Metazoa; phylum Chordata; class Amphibia; order Anura; family Hylidae; genus Phyllomedusa; species Phyllomedusa bahiana. The sequence goes on along the minus strand of JAODAL010018718.1, from coordinate 11,069 downwards.
GCTCCCCCTAGTGGTGGCAACAGGTGACTTTTTAAATCCTTGGTCGCTATTTATCAAAACTGTTCTGCAATAAGACTTTCTTTGTTGACTATAGCAACCAATCAGATCAGCTTTTATTACATATCTCTCTGGATTTGGATCTAGGTATATTACATATAACTCTGGAAAAATAAAAACAGAGCTCGGATTGGTTGCTATGGGCTAGTAGTCTTACTACTAGACAGTTTGGGTAAATGAGGGATTTTTCCCATGCACAGATTTTTGTAGATTTCATGAACAGCAAAGCTCTGAGGGCTATATTCATGAATTATTCAGTGCAGAAAAACCAGCATGATGATAAAAAGGGGAGATTGAATAAGCTCAGGAATATTTTCATGCACAGACTGTAGAAGTAGCTGATGATTGCGTGGAGAAACAAAAAGGACTCTTGAGGAGCTTGTACCTTCTTTAAAACTGTCAATTTAAAAATAATTTCAGTGCCGAACTTGCGTCTTCACTTTTAGCGAGAAGCTTTTGACCAGAATTGTCTGCACAGGAATACAAAGACTGGCTCTGCTGCAGAACAGACAAGAAAGCCATAGGGGATTCAAATTTCCTGGACAGACACACAGAAGATTTTGGGCGACATGTATGAACGTTGGCACTTACAGGGCAGTTCTAAATCGCTTTAAGGCAGTGTAGAATGCGGCAGAATGTATGTACCTGTTCTTCTGCAGGTCATACATATAGGCGCAGTGTAGTGCCAATACGACATGTCTGGCTCAGGCACCACCTTTAACCTGGTCTGACTGTTCTAACTGTTATGTGCCTAGTTTTGGCATCAAATAATCATAAATGTGTCTAATTCTAAGAATGTAGTGTGATGCCCAAATCTTTTCAAATAGTCTCCCAAAAAAAATGGTTATCTCACAAGAGAACAGAGAGTGACTTCTGATCACTATATTTACTATTTTGCCATAGGCAGACTTAAACTCTATCAGTTCTCTATCTATAAAACACTAAAACGTAACTTTTATTATGTATAATTCTTAACCTCTATACACACTATTTAAAAACCTGATTTCTGACCTCATCATTTAACCCTTTCTACTTCTGAAAGAAGGAATAACTCCTTTTCTATTATCAAGTCTGGTGGAATACCACCTATTAACAGGAGAGCCTTATATATACAGCAATTTACTAACACCAGTGAGGGATCCCAAGCCTCCTACTTGGGCAATTGTCCTTAATCTAATGGACACAAACGTCATACCGGACCTCTAACCCCTGATGAAGCCAGGCTAGCTGGTGAAACATGTCGGGGAGGTCAGACATGACGTTTTAAATGGTGATTTCTCACCTCTATCTACAAGTGTCACCTGCTGCAGACGGTGTCACAAGGGGGCCTTATTTGTCTTGTGTCCATTAGATTAGGGACGACTGCCCAGTAGGGGGGTTGGGATTTCCTAGGGGAGCTAAAAAATTGCGTTTTTTTATAAGGTTTTCCCTGTTAATAGGGGGTGTTCCACCAGACTTGCTAATAAAAAGGATTTTTCCTTTTTCCGAAGTAGAAGGGTAAATGGGAGGTTAGAAATCAGGTTTTTAAATATGTGTATAGGGGTTAAAAGGGTTTATACAAATAAAAGTTATGTTTTAGTGTTTTAAAATTAGGAACGATAGAACCCCAAAAATTTTTGGCGCATTAACAGGTTTCTTTGGGCCAAATTTAAAGGTTTTTTTGGCGTTAAAGGGCATTATCCCGGAAAAGTTTAGAGTGTACCGTTCTACATTCTTTCAGGCAAAAAAGTACCAGAAAAAATGGGGGCCCCCCTTTTTCATACATGTGCCTTTTGTTATGCTCCGGCCATAGATCCATTTTGCCACCTTATTTATTATGTTTTATTTTTATTGATTAAGGGTATCTTTGCAATATATCCCCAGATGGAATTTGTAGAGGAAATCCTGGTTGGGGTGTTTTTCCCGGGAAAATAAATTGGTAAAGAAGCCAAAGGCATTGTACCCTTCCCTCATTAAACCACGTTTCAGATTTTTTTTTTTTTTTTTCCGGGGACAATGCTTTAAAAAAGGGAAACTTCACATGCTTATCCCCCCCGCTGAGGACAGAAAAAAGTGTGTAGCTGTGTTTAGCGCTGTGTCCCTTTTCTGTAAGATGCAGGAGTTTTAAGGTGCGTTCTCATAAAAGGACAAATCCCTTCCTTTTTGGGACGGTATTTGTCCTGTTTTGGGGGCCCCCCACGGCTGCGGGGGAGGGCTTTTTTCTGCGATTAGCGGAAAAAACCCTTCCCCCCTCCACATGACTCCCCCAATTCTGTCCGGAAACCGAGGAAGATTGGGGATGTACAATGTTTTGGGCTGGACCGCAGGCGGCAAAACCCCCGGACAGAAAACCTGTGCGCAAGGGGGTACTGTGCAGGGTTTTCCCCATAGGGGCCCCCATTGTGCTGTTTTCGGCCGGTTTTTTCGGGGGTGGCTGAAAAAACCGAAAAACACTGAAAACCACCCAAAAAACCCGTAATGCCTTACGTTTTTTACCCCCAAATCTGCGTTTTCAGCCAGAAAAGACCCAAACAAAGAGTCAGTTTTTTTCCAGCCCCCCGCCCATCTGAGCTTACCCCGCCCCCCTCAATGTTTTAAACCCATTATTTTAAAAGGTGATCATGTGATATTGCCCGGGGGCGGGGCTAGCCTTTGGTGGGTGGGTAAAACCCATATGAAAATACTTGAGCTTAAAAGCTTAAAAAAACAGCATCTTACAGAAAAGGGGGGACAGTGCTGGAAAAGAAGGGCTGACACTGTTTTGTGTCCTCTAGAGGGGGGGTTACCTATGTGACAGGTTTTCCCCTTTTAAAAGTTCTAAAACTACGCATCTTACAGAAAGGGAAACAGCGTTGGAAAGGGGTTGCCTAATTGGCTGTCCTCAGAAAAGGGGGGGAAACTATTGGGGAAAGGGTTTTCTTTAAATGCCTTAAAATACGCATTTACAGAATTAAAGGGGCAAAGCATGGAAACAGCTGTCTGACACTGTTTGCGTCCCCAGAAGAGGGGCACATCTATGTGACAGGGGTTTTCTTTAAAAGCTTAAAACTAAGCATTTACAGAATAAGGGACAAATGTGGAAACAGATGTCACACTAGATTTTGCGTCCCCGCAAGGGGGATAAACTATGTGAAGGTTCCTTTAAGGAGATTTTTATGGTATTTAGATAGAAAAAATGTGGTAAATCCCTAGTCAGACTTTTCGAAAAATTTACATGTAATTTGGCAGAAACCTGAGGATTTTAACTTCATGAAGGAAGATGGTATTGACCCCAATTGGATGGGTCGCTGTGTTTTCCTGCCCCGAGAAGGATTCAAAGGGAATCCACTTCAAAGAATGGATATATCCATTTTTTTTAAATTTTTTTTTTTGCACCACGGATTTGAAATGTATGTAAAAATATTAAAATAAAAATATTTCTCATTTATTATATACAAAAAGAATTTAAAATAAACACATCTGGTAGCACCAAATCCCATATATTATATCAAGTTATTTGCCCCACAGGATGAACACTGTACAAAAAAAAGGAAAAAGAAAAACCTTGATTGAAAGAATTGTATGTGCCACAAAATGGTACCAATAAAATCTACACCCCACCCTTCAAGAAAGCAAGCTCTGTGTCCAATGAAATCTAGAAAATGTTATTGGTCTATTGGGGTACGTCCAGATGACGAGTAAAATTTACTCATCGGATTCTACTGTTAAAAACTGCGTCAGACGATGCAGTTTTCAATGAGTATTTCATGTGGATTTTGGTTGGTTTCTCCCCAGCTGATTCTGGCAGATTTACAGTCAGAAAATTCATTTGTATGGGGCTTTGCACATGAATCAGCATCCAAAACATACAAACATTTTTTGACGCGTTTAACGCAAGGTTTTTAGCCATCCCCATTAACTTCTGTATAGTAAATTTTCCACGTGGAATACGTCGTAAGAATGAAAATGTTCTAAGTGGGTTTTTTATTTATTTTTTTACTGGTAAAAACTGACCAAGAAAATAAACATTAAGGGGGATATGTATGAACGGGGCTGCGCCAGTTTTCTGGTGTACTTTTAGCCAAAAAGAATGTATGACTTTGGCACAATAAGTGCCTTTGTAATGCGCCAAAGACACTTTGTAATGCGCCAAAGATTTGGGGTGTTCTGGGGGCGTGTACCACCACAGTTTTCTGCCAGAAGAGTCATTCAAAGAGTCAGTTTTTTTTCAACACCACGCGCCATTCTGAGAGCTATGCTGCCAACCTCAACTGACAAACCTATTACTTTGAATGGGTGATTGAATAACTTTCAGTGGGCGGGGCTAGCCTTTGGTGGGCGGGGCTAACACCTGCTCATGAATGATTTGAGGGGTAAATGCTCTAAAACTGCTGCATCTTACAGAATAAGGGGCACAGTGCTGGGAACAGCAGGTCTGGCACTAGCTAGTGCTGTCCTCAGCAAGGGGGGCATAACCTATGTGACAGGTTGCCTTTAAAGGGCTTGTCTCACTTCAAGGATTTAATGATATAGATCTCGCAAAAACAAGTCACTTTGCAGTATGTGTCCATTAACAGTGTCCTACATATTCTGAGATATCCCTTCTTGTTTGAGATGAATCGGCTCCTCCGGTTGCTACAGCTACAGACCGGTACAATCTCTCATGATAGGCTGCCAGCACTGGTTCCTATAGCTACAGACCTGGCTTCTACTGCAGCCTAGTGGAAGCCAGTAAACACACCTGTGAATTCAAAGTGAAACCAAGAAAACAGGACTGAGGTCAGATGAATCAATGTAGCGAGACAAGCCCTTTAAAGCTATTTAGAACTGTCCTGTCAGCGCCAACGTTCATACATGTCACCCTGTAGGAACTACAACGTGTATTTTCTATTGAAGTCAATGGGGATGATTCATTTTCGGTTTTAGACGAGTATTTCAATTCGGAACCTGTGTGGATTCTGACTTGAAATACTCGTCGTGTGGACGGAGTCTTAGGCTATGTTCACACGGGTTAACTGCGGGACGTAATTACGCCCTGTGGCCGGGGGCGAGAGCGGGGGAGTGAGCGGGGGGCCGGCACTTCGCCGGCCCATAGACTTGCATTACCAGCAGCGCATATACGCCGCTGGTAATTCACATGTCAATTATCTACCCCCGTGGCGGATTCGCCGAGCAGGGAGAGGAGACATAATCCATAGTTCTCTATGAGAATTGTGGATTACCGTAATGAATGGGCCGTTTTCAGCCCGTAATTTGCGCACTTCGGCGCGTAATTACGGACCGAAATACGGCCCATTTTAAGCCGTGTGAACATGGCCTTAGTGGTGTATGGCGATGACAAGCAAACTTTTTTTTTTTTTTTTTTAAAAGCGCACCTGTCATCTTGTTCATGCTGTATCTGTACCATGGGCAACATGAAATCGGTGCAGGTTTCCTTGTCTCAGTAATGTGTGTTACCCTGAAATTAAATTTACAGAACTTGAGGCCTTTGCAGGAGTTTCCTAATGTCCTGGAAAACCCATTTGTTATCTCTGGATAAAATTCTCTTTATTGCTTTGTAAGCGATCACTGTCTGAAAACTGTTTTTGTCTCATTCAATTTACTATGTAGAACTTTCCTTTGTACCAGTTTATCAACAAAAAAACAAGAAAACCAGACAGACATGAAGGGCATTGTAACCCTGGAGTTACTGTGGCTCGTTCTGCCCAGAGGTGTTTTTTTTGGCAGCATACATCATGCCATCCACTGTCTTCTTATTTTATGGTTAAGATGTTTTCTCATCATTTATAAACTCGCTCAGCCTTGTTCAGCAACAAATCTTTGCCAGGAAATTGTTTGTATTTCTTTTTGCTTATTTGTTTTACGTTTCATACAAGGCTGAGGTGAGAGGGTTATATATTTCTATGCAGATAGATATATCTCTCTATTTATAGATCTATCTGTCCATCTATGCAGAGAGATCTATCTACAGTTGAAACCAGAAGTTTACATACACTATATAAAAAGACTCATATTCATGATTTTCTCACTATCTGACATGAAATCAGAATAAACCTTATTGGTTTAATACCTTATTGGCAACCTTAACGGTATGATGGCTGGAAATGTCCAACCATCATACCGTACAGGAAGGAGACGGGTTCTGTGAGTCAGAGATGAACGTGCTTTGGTCCAACATGTGCATATCAACCCAAGAACAAAAGCAAAAGACCTTGTGAAGATGCTGGCGGAAGCTGGGAAGATTGTATTATTATCCACAGTGAAACGAGTACTGTATCAACATGAGTTGAAAGGCCACTCTGCCAGGAAGAAGCCATTACTCCAAAAGAAACATATAAAAAAAAATAAAAAATGCACACAGGAACAAAGATCTACATTTTTGGAGACATGTCCTGTGGTCTGACAAAAAAAATTTGACTGTTTGGCCACAATGACCATCGTTACGTTTGGAGGAAAAAGGGAGAAGCTTGGAAGCCTAAGTACACTATCACAATTGTGAAACACGGGGGTGGCAGCATCATGTTGTGGGGTTGTTTTGCTGCAGGAGGGAATGGTGCACTTCACAAAATAGATGGCAGCATGAGGAAAGAAGGTTGTGTCAATACTGAAGCAACATCTCAAGACGTCAGCCAGGAAGTTATAGCTTTGGCGGAAATAGGTCTTCCAAATGGACAATGACCCGGATCATATTGCCAAACCGGTTACAAAGTGACTTAAGGACAACCAAGCTTTAGGTCAATTAGGATTACCAAACTTATTTATACTTATATTTGCTCGCACCTGCCTTTTCAGCTTTGCCCATAAATTTTCAGTAGGATTGAGATCAGGACTTTGTGATGGTCACTCCAAAACATTGACTTGGTCAATCCTTAAGCCACTTTGTAACCAGTTTGGTAGTATGCTTTGGGTCATGGTCTATTTGGAAGACTGATTTCTGCTCAAGCTTTAACTTTCCGGCTGATTTCTTGAGATGTTGCGTCAGTATTGCCACATAATCTTCTTTTCTCATGATGCCATCTATTTTGTGAAGTTCAAATGCACTCCCTTGTTACTTTGTAATCTGTGTTTCACTGTAATCAGCCAATATAGGAGTCCCCACTCCTCTTAACTTCATATAAATACAATTGGCAACATAAATGCTTTAAAAACTCTCTTTACTTGTATCAAAAAAGATTAGCAAACAACTTTTGCTGAGCCATTCGGCTTACCACACATTAGAAGATTCTTAATGTAGGTGAAACACGCTCATCCTCCATAAGGCAGAACATACCCATCCGATCAGTCCATTATATGAGGAGATGTGCCGTAGCACTCTGAGCACTGCACCCGCTGCTGCAACGTTTCAAAGGCTATACGCCTTCTTCTATCTATTTCGTGAAGTGCCCCAGTCCCTCCTGCAGCAAAACAACCCCACAACATGATGCTGCCACCCCTGTGTTTCACAGTTAGGATGGTGTTCTTAGGCTTCCAAGCTTCTCCCTTTTTCCTCCAAACGTAACGATGGTCAGTTCAATTTTAGTTTTGTCAGACCACAGAATACGTCTCCAAAAATATAGATCTTTGTTCCTGTGTGCATTTATAAACATTAATCTGGCTTTTATATGTTTCTTTTGGAGTAATGGCTTCTTCCTGGCAGAGTGGCCTTTCAGCCCATGTTGATGCAGTACTTGTTTCACTGTGGATAATGACACAATCTTACCAGCTTCCGGCAGCATCTTCACAAGGTCTTTTGCTTTTGATCTTGGGTTGATATAAATAAAAGCCCCAGTGCTACATTGGAGAAATTGCACAGGTGCAGAATACTGATTAACAATCACTCACACACCTACTATCCATGAGGGGGCAATTGCTTAGTACATAGCTGCACATTGGATAAAAACCAGTTTACACCAGTAAACAGAAGAGCCAAAGCACCGTACAGGGGAGATTGCTTTTTTGACTTGAGCAGTCTTCCCTGTAGGGTGCTGTGCCTTTTCTGCATACTGAACGGTTTTATATCCAGTGTGGAGTTATGTACTAAGCAATTGTCTCCCTCATATATAGGTGTGTGAGTGATTGATAATCAGTATTCTGCAACTGAACAACTTGTCCCATGTAGCACTGGGGCTTTTATTGCTTTGTATTGGGAATGATCCTTTCTTTGTCCTGCCATTGCGCCGGGAATGTGGCTGAATGTATGTGTATTTAAAGGGGTTGTATCATTTCATTGAATGACCTTCAGAATAAGGGGACAGTGAATACAAGCAACTTTGCAATTGGATGTCATTAGTAAAGCTGTCTTGTTATCACAGGATCCCTTATCTTCTGTTTACACTGATCTCCAGTGCTGGTCGGATCCCTCCTCCTTGCATTTCACTAGCTGAGAGCTCATTTACATTCTGTTCAGCCCCCGGTCAGCCGTTTTCACGGAGCTTTCATTCCTGTCTTTCACTCAAAGTAAGGGACCGCCACATTTTCACTCTGCACAGCCAGAAGAAACAGAATAACACTGCAGGGCTTCTACAATCAGAAAACAGCACAATTGTGCGACTGTGCCTAAACATAGAAGGAGCATTAGGGGCCGAGAGCATTTCACTCTGCACAGCTCTAGGGGAGTTTATACAAGACTGGATTTAATTGTAACATGAATGCAAGCCTGTGGTATGTAAACAGCTCTTAGGGAGAGACAGTGACATGTGGAGGGGGGGGGGGGACCAGGAGCCAGCATGAACAGTGAAGGGGGGATGATGTCATCCCTTCGCTTAAGAAACACCCAGCTGGGAGGGGAAGATACGCCCCTTGATTTGAGCTGAGAAGCTGGGGAGCGCAATGGAACAGCCAAACTGATGAAGCGATACATCCCCTTTAAGTAACGGACTAGTTTTCTGTGATTTTCTTGTTTTGTTTTCAATAAGCGTACAGGGTTTTAGTATTTTTTTTTTTTTTTTTTTATACCTTGATACTTGAATAACGTATGAAGGAAATGGTGGCACCATCAGAAGATATTGTGAGAATATCACACAATGGAAGGACGGCCCAGCTTCATGAAATGACTTGGTATTAGTGTGTGCCTTGCACGTCATGCTATAGATCCAGTTTCTGAGCATGGCTCTGGTAATACATATTGACACTATAAACCGCATGGTATGTTTGATAACAGGCTTATACAGGGTGTGGTAGTACCATGACTATAGGGTACATGACTGTCACACAAAGATTACACTTTCAGTACTAGTGTCAACATTCAGTGCTACTTTGCTTTCCCATTTTTCTGAGAAAATTGTATGCTAATGTATTATAACCAAATCAGAGACTTCTGACTACTGACTGGTAATGAGGAAGACCGTGCAGCTGTATGGAAGAATGGATATGTTTTCTGAATGACTTGATCTTCGAAGATTCTTATTATAGGCAGTTGTATGTTATAACAATACATCAGCAAGAATTGACAGTGTGATATTTGACCATTATCGGCTCTACGTCAGGTTATACCATGTTCCTAAACATAATAACATAAAATAAATCGGTCTTTGATTTAAAGGGGTGTTGCCACAATCTTATTTCATACCTCCTGCCTCCAGCTCTTCAGCTCTGTGGGCTCAGAAGGGGGTGTGTATGATTTGTTTGAATTGCATATCATGTGACTCAGCAGGATGACATCAGCAGGTCTTTCCTCTCTCTAGTGAAAGAAAGGTCTGTTTATGTATAGAATTGTAAGTAGCTACACTGTAGCTCAGAGGTAACATTTTTGCTTTATAGCACAAGGGTCCTTGGTTCAAATCCCTGCAGGAACTTAACCTGTGGATTTCTTTTTTCTCTGTATCAATGCACATGCCTCATTGAGGTTTATTTTTTTTATTTGCACTATTTGACTTATTACTAACTAGTCCAAAGGACAGGAGTTGAATGACAGCACCCGGGGTTTGAACACTCAGTAGCTACCTGAAAAGAGAGGTGATGTCTGAGCATGTGTGACCAGGACTGATGAGCTCTCAGCCCTGGTCGTATCCCTTGTAGATGAGCTGTAAACAATGGATCACTAAAGGAGCAGCTAAAACAAAAACGTGCAGAATTTTTAATAATGGTGAAAATGTTTATTATTTAATTTTCAAACTTCCCACGTCAATTTTACTTCGTAGCAAAACCTCTATCAGGTTCATGTTTGAGTGTCAACCTCAATCAATATATAATAATGCTCATCATAAATGCTGTTCTTTTTAATGCATTTAGTTATTTCAGAAAAACCAAAGTAATTGCATTTAAAGAGGACTTTTGACCTTTCCTGACAGGTCTGCTTTAGTGAATAGTTCTATTCCCTGTGATATAACAATTCTGCAGCATCTTCTCTTAGGGGCCGTTTACACGGCACAGGATGAATACCTGTAGGTTTATCCGACCGGTATTTGAACTGGTTTCGTACCGTGAACACAGCTGCAGGGGGGCGGCTTTTCTCCCAGAAGTTCCGCAAAGCCGAGCAGCCCCACCAAGTATGGGGGCAGGTCCCAACCCCCGAGTTTACGTCCCGTAGGGGTTTAACCGACACAAAAAAAGCTATAGATAAACCCGGCGGGAAAGGGCCCCCAGATAAAGAACGCCCCATATCCAATAAATTTAATCCAAAAACCACAAAATGTAATATCTAAAAATAAAAGTACAATTTTATTAATAACTAATAAAAAAAAGGGGCAAAAAAAAATCCCCGTTAACCCATCCAATTTTCTAGAAAAAAGGGAAACCCGCCCCAAAAAGGCGAACCCCCCACCGGAAAATTCTGGGACTAAGACAAACACCCACATAAATAAAACAAAACAATTAAAAAAAACTAATACTATCCAAAGAAAGAAGAAAAATACGACCACGCAATTCCCCCGTCCCAACGTTTCCCCACAGATGTCGTGGGTTCATCGGGAACAAATACAATGTTGCCCCCCAATGATATAGTAGGGGCAGTACCCAAAGAAGACAATATAAAGATTATATAATAACGTCCCTTTTAAGATGTCCCGGTGGAAATTAGAGGGTATATGGTCCCAAAGGTAAGGGGAAGAGAAAAAAGCCCCTCACGCTGGGGAGAG